>CM051274.1:4502996-4622996 GCA_027921565.1 Artemia sinica
CGCGTTTTTTTTTTTAATTTTGCTACTATGGGATAAGGTTTAAGCTTTGCTAGGTAGCAGCTCCTACTGCAACCATGATAATGCTGTCTGTTTAACATAGATAGCTTAACGTGTGAATTAGTAAATATCATGAGACAAGAAGGTACAACAGTTGATTGAACATTGATGAATTCATAAGAAAAGTATGTAAGGAAAATCAGATGATGGAGAGCAGGTATGTACAAAGGGATTTACCGTGAGGTAGGGGGATTCAACAAAACATAGGCTAATTATTAAAGCTTATCAGAACCCATGGGTCAACTGTAAAAGTCATGAGATTTCTGGGCTGTGGGCCTGGAGGCCTTCTTGCGTACATGCCCGATGATAGATCTTCGATGAATGTAACTACCAAACATAATTTTTTTGTTTGTAAACTGCTATTTTAAGAATGAACCTTAGTAAAACATAAAAAAAGCAAAGACGAAATATTATTCAAACCGTTAAGGGGACATGTCCGTTTTGGGTTTAACCTTTTTCTATTGTCATTGCAAGAAGAACTTGCAAACCATTGACTACACACACACTAGCGTATCGTTGCTACCATTTTCTAATTCTAAAACCAAGTCTACAGCAAACTTAGTCTTTAATTTTCTTCAATAATTTGTGAAGTTTTTGTTGGAAATTTTAATTTCCGTAAAAGAAAGCAAAAAAAATCACCATAATTTGGGGGAGGAGCTTAAAAAGGCATAACAAATTTGAAATCAGCACAAAAATACCTTATAAAAATCTGTCACTCATCTTTATTTAGCAATAAATAAGCAAAATTGCTTGACCTATTGTTTTCACAAGGTTTAATGAAGGATAACATTCAAAAGTTTTTGAAATGTCAATTTGCTGCAATTCTAAGATTTTAATGTTTCAGCGTAGCTAAATTATTTTACTAGCTTGAATAATTTAGGTGGCATGCAACAACTTGAAATATCCGATATAAGCTGAGGCCATTAGACATTCTCAGTTTGATGATATAATTTACATCAATATCTTCCCCCTCCCCTGTTTCTGAAGGGTGTTCCCTTTTCTAAAAGCGTGCAATCGTTTTTGAATATTACTATCACACTTCTGTTTTTTAGAGTTTTGGTATCTGTAGAGATATATCGCTTCTTGTAGTTCAATATTTACTAGAAATGTATCTAAATATTTGCATTTCCTTTCAAATGAGATTTCTTCCGGTATTCCATGACCACTAGTTCGTTACTGTTACTCCTGAGACCATGTCAGAGCGCTACTCATGCAAAAATCTGATTTCCCTTGTTGCTCGGAGTGGGGGACTCTAAAACTTCGGTCAAGATTTTCAAAGAACAGCAATTTCAATGTTCAATTTTTTTCAATAAGGCATCAATTTTGAGGGGTAAAAAGCTTCTTTGAATAAAACATTTATAAGAACCTCTTCACGTAACCACAAATTACTCTTCATTGAAGCCCAAATCTCTGTTTTCAAAATTCTGCTAAATAGAAAATATTTGACACTTGAGAGTTTATTTTTAATTCCTCTGTTTAAGTTCTGGTGACTAGAGCAGTGATTTGCTCTTTATTTGTTACAGCTACTACCGCAGCCATTCAGGGCGGATTCAGAGTGCTTTTTTTTTGGGGGGGGGGGGGGGCGGGGGTAACTGATAAACATTCAGCTTATCATCAGTATCTTGTTTTTGTTGCAGTTTTTTGCCTTCTGGGGGAGCATATGTCCCTAAAACCATCCCCTGTATCCTTCCCTGAAGCCATTATTGCTAGGAACAGATTGGAAGGAACAGTGCATTACTTTTCTAGCACACTCTTGCTTGAATATCCCTGTAAATTTGACCTTAATCCAATAAATCTAGAATTGAGTAATCTGTACGTAAGGCTAATCAAATACAATAGAATTCTTTAGCATAAATATAGGCCACCTGTGGCTGTTCATTTAGCTGCCACTACTTCCCATTTAATGGCCAATAAAACAAAACATAAGGTTTGTATCTGAGGGGAATTGGGGATATATTTAGTATTCAAAGACCTCGACATGCCTGAAAGATTTTGGTGTTGGAGAGCTAATAGAACTACATCATTATGTTTCAAACTGGCCGATTTAATGGTCAATAAAACAAAACAAAAGGCTTGTATCTGAGGGGAATTGAAGATTTTTTTCAAGTTTGACTTGAATTTGACATGAGATTAGGGGTATACTTAGTATTTAAATTTTTCCTTGATGGTCTCAAGATACTTTAAAGACTATTTATTTCAATGGAACAGAACATAAGATTTGCACGTGAGCGGAATTAAATATTATATTAGGCATTTAATTTGAATTTGAAATACGATTAGGGGTATCGAGGTCCTCGATGGCCTGGAGAGCTAATAGAACCAGTGGAAGATACGGGGGGGTGGCGAGGGGGGCGTGCACAGCCCTCTAACATAGTCTAAAGTAGTGTAATTTACTTAATTAACGCAAGTTTGCATTAATTAAACTCGCTCCTAACGCTAGTTTATTGGATCAACCTATTTCACCCCCCCCCCCCTAAAAAAATACTGGGTCCGCCCCTGAATAGAATTATATAATACGTTAAAAGGTGGCCTATTTAAGGGTCAACGATTCAAAATAAAGGTAAAGAAGATAAAAGGCAGTCCAAAACTCACTATACGAAACTTTTGTCCAAGACGAATTTAAAACACCATACAACACCATATAAAACACCATAAAATACCATGTAAAACAACATAGAACACCGTATAAAACACCATAAAACACCATATAAAAAAAACATAAAACACCATATAAAACACCATAAAACACCATATAAACACCATATAAAACACCATAAACACCTTGAAACGTCATATAAAACACCATATAAAACCAATTACGTTCGATCGATTGGTGTATTCTGAATTGGTGCTTTTCACTTGGGTCTTAAATTAATTAGGAGTTTTTATTTTTCTTAAAATGCGTTATATCTCCTTTTTAATCAAAGCTCACCTTGTCGGGCATATTTAGTAAAGAACGATTAGGCCCCCAGTGTTTAATTTATTCCTCGGGCCACTTTGTATAGAAGGAATGGTCGTAGAAGCGTGTGACAGGACCGATTCAATCGGAAACTAAAAGTTCTAGTGCCCTTTTTAAGAGTCAAAAACGATTAGATTAAGTAAGATCCGTTATTTTTTTTTACAAAGAAACGGTACTTATTGGCATTTAAGTACTTTGAGTTGGGTCAAAATGCTAGGGAAGGGAAACTCTAAAATAGCCAATCAAATTGTTATTGTCACGTTCCCTCAGTGGGAATAATACAGATAGCCTAAGGCTAAAATTTTCAGATTTATAAATGCAATTTGGGTTTATCTCACCTTGAACGCTATACAATATTTTTTTTTTCTTTTTTTTTTGCATCAGCAATTGTTCGTCAGTAATATTTTTTAATAATAAATTTTTTTTTCATTCTCTTGTAAAATCCCTGCTGCATAACATACCGCCTTCTGACTTACAATCAGTAAACCTGAAAGCTTGCCCCATCTATCATCAAGCAACTGTAAATTCAAACAAAGGATAAAATGAGGAGAGTTAACTTCCATGCTTAAAATCCGTCTGATGAACAGCGGCGTAGGTTTGTCAAGATACGGGGGGGGGGCAAAATTTCAGCCAATCTTTCCAAATCAAGTGAAAATGAAGGTAAAAAATGAAAAAATGAATGATTTTTGTCGGGAAACACAATGTCTTTTTTTTAGGGAGGGGGGGGGGAGTATGCACAAAAAACCCTAAAAACGGATAAAAAAATTTATATTCATTTTGTTACGTTTTTACGAGTCAGGCGAACAGTTCAGGAGGTGCCCTGCATAATTAAAAGAACCCCTAGATTCGGCCTTGTTTAGTACCATACGGGCTAAGTTATACTAAAGAAAACTGACCAGTTTCTCTGGATGCTTGAATTATGCTGGCTTATCTTAGTTTTGACAAGATGTTTTTGCAGAAATTAAATTTCAGCTGGGGGGCAAATTGAGGTCTAGAGGGAGGGTAAACTGAAGTCTGGTGGGGGAAGTTCCACCCCCTCCCCATAGCAAATTACGTCCCTGCTGATGAAGGTCTTAAAAGACCGAATATAATTACTTGAAAGTGCTTTGGCAGCATGTTGCATGTTGAACAGGGGATTATTATTCAAAAGCAGATATATATATATATATATATATATATATATATATATATATATATATATATATATATATATATATATATATATATATATATATATATAAGTAGAATGCTTCTTTTGAATTCTATAGAAGCTATAGGAAAACATTTCTATAGAAGCTCTACACCTTTTCAAAGAGAGTGAGTAGCCTCTCAAACCTATATTGCTATTTCAAGACCACAAGAATATACAGTGTAGTTTGACGAGTGATGGTATAAAGCGAGCAATCCTTTATATTATAGACCTATAAAGCGATCAAAACATGTTTTTATTTCTACGACCTTATGTTCCTTCCGGTTTTTCTGGTAATTCTATTCTAGAGGGGCATTACACCCTTTCAAAGAGAGTGAGTATCCTCTCACATAGCCTTATACTTCTGCCACTTTACGTTCCTTCCGGTTTTTTTAGTAGTTACAGGTCATCACACTCTTTGCCAAGAGGAACGTGTATAACTTGATTGGTGATTAAGATTTGAATAAAAGGAATGGTTTTCACTACAATTCATATTAGTAAGAGAATTGGATTCAAAGAGAATAGTTTTTATTTGAGAGGATATTAGTGGAGAAAAAAAATGAGTGGTGCATTTACATTATTGGAGATTAATGATGGAACCGACGGCAACAGCAGCAACGATATACGAGTACCTAATGTAGCTGTGGAAATAACTGCTGGTTGTAGACTATGTCTTGAATGGGACACTATGTATGCTAGATATGTGATATCATTAAGCAAATTCAAGCAAGAGGAACAGCTGTGTTTTGCTGGAAAAGTAAATATTCTCCATATAAATAAACTTCGGTCAGCATTAGATGTTCTATCGAAATATATTGATGAGAACAAAATGCATCAGTGAATATTATTATTGTAATTATGTTCAATAAAACTGTTTCTAAATCAATGGTATTTTTTCTTTTTTTCTATAGTAGACTAGCGTATATTTTGAGTACAAAAAGAGATTCTGATTAGTCTGAAGTTGGTTGTGAGAGAGTTAGGACTCTAAAAAATGGATAGATTCGAGAAAGATCGAATCATGAGGAATCTAATTCTTATGGAAAAACGTTTGATTCTAGATGATGATTTTCTAGAGTTGTCTATTCAAAGGAAGATATTTTCTCGGGGAATGCTTGTCAATATAATGAAAACTGATTCTCCATCATTAGACTATTGTATGAAGCTTCTACATTGTGGTCCAAATGCATTTACACAATTTATTGATATATTGATCACGACACAGCAAAATGATATTGTGGATATGCTTTTAAACATTAGTTTTTAGAAATTTAGGACTTTTTTTTTCATAAGAAAGATGGTGCTCAAGGATGATTTACTCCTCTCTCTCTCTCTATCTCAGATAATTTTTTGATGTTGCTAGCTCAGTTTCATTGTGGCAGTGAGAGCGTCAACACATGACAAAATGTTCCATACATGTCCACTATGTATGTACTCACTGGGCAGTTGGTCATCATGTGAGAATTGCATGATTGAGGAGTATGATGAAAAGTGTAGATTATGCAACCCGTGTAAATTGCATAGAGGATATGCTGTACAAATTAAAGGTTGTAATTCCTGTCTTGAAGAGGTGTGTGACTCTCATCCTAGAGGCCACCTATGCTCCAATTGTCATTATGAAAAATGTAAGCAATGGGAGAGTACATATCCCGGTATGATTGGAAAGAATCCTAACCGGGATTTTAGTTTATTGCTACGAGATTGGTATCGTCGTGGTTTTAGATTGTTCTGGGAGGAGGAACCAGGTCAACGATTCAACTGTTGGAACAACAAGAGAATATGGTTTATACGTCATTGTTGTGAAGACACTGGGTGTTATGATTATAAGCCCACTGATTTTTATTTGGCAGTGACAGAATGTGATTCGACACTTGAGGACACTGTTTGTGAAATTGCTTCAAATACACAAATTGAAACATGTGAATTCTATAGAATGAATGCGAATAGTATCATTGACTATACAAAGAGATATGACAAGAGTGAAGTCACACTCTACTGTAGAAAATGTGACCCTGACATTGCAGTACATCAGAATCAGTACACTGTGAATTCCAATAATCTACCTGCACTAGTTGTCGTTGACAAATACCTAGTAGTGGATGAAATCTAAAGAGTAGAAAAGTCGTTTTATCATGTATATAATTTTTTTTTTTATTAATAAACAATTTCACATACATCTTTAGAACATTTTATTCTTAGGGCACTAAAATCAATATTAAATACACTTGTAAGTATATTCTCCACTAGAAAGTCGTTCAATTGAGGTAAGTCAACGTAGATGTTGAGAAACTGCTTGTAGGTGTAGCCACGACATTTGAACATGAAAAAGAGTAGTGCATGAAAGCCACATGTCTTAGTTGTTAAATCCTGTACTCTTCGTTGATTTTGAATAATGGTTTTCCCACTGCTTTCAATAAAGTTGCTGATGTATGGAACATAGAATTTATACGATAGGCCAAGAGGATCAAAAAATTCAATATTCTTCGCTGTTTGAAAGATGCATAGCCAATGACCGGTCTTCAAAGTCGATGGACTGCTATTAACAATGATTAGGGTATTGTTAACACTTGGAATTTTTTCAATGAAGTCCGAGGGTATGCAATAGGACTTGTATTGGGACATGTATGGGTCCATACTAAATACATTGATTATTTGATTTGTGTTCATGGTGCAAGGTCTAGTAGAACACTGCCGTCGGGTGTGATTTCCCAATAGGTTTCAAATTGACTCAGTGATATTAGCGTGATACTCTCAGTCAGAGCATCGGCAAATGTACACTCTAAACGTACATTCCCAGTTCGTACTATGCTCATATCCTGTGTGCCTGACAAGTCCAAAACAATAACCCCATGATTTTTTGAAAACATTGATTCAGTTATTCCATTTTCAAATAGTTGAGAGTCATGATCTAGGGATTGCATGGTCAACTCGTACAGAGTTCTATAGGATTTTTTGTCAAATGATAGAGTGTACAGTGGAATACCATTCACTTTGCACACAAGGCTAGATAGACCGAAAAAATTAAAATCATGGGGGGATTCAGTCCAGGATCCAACGGCGCTGCCACTCTTCACAAAGGCCAAAGCCAATTTTGATGGGATTTCTCCATTGATAAATGATGAATCGCTATAGCTACGAGAACCGGTGGCAATGTGACGTTGATTGGTGATTGTATGGGGGACAAGAAGTTTAATGTTGTTACCATTGGCTCTTAGCTTTTCCACTGCCAATGCAACAGAGCTCATAACTTGTTGTTTTCGGACGTGGAGAATTGCCGATGTGATAATAACATTTGCATCGGGTGCTGCAGGAAGTGTTTTTCTCAAATGAAATTCGATGGAGCCATCTGTAACTTTATGTCAATCTTGACATTGGGGGGTAGCCATTGGGATATATTGAATATCTCATGATTTAATTTTCCAACTAGATGATACTCCTGGGTCACTGCTGTAGTCAACTCACCGTCAGTATCAACACCTGTTCGATATTCATAACCCAATGATTGTCCTCTCATCTCCTTGTACACCTTCGGCGTCATCATCATAAATTGTATGTAGCTTGCATAGTTGGATAAATTATTGCTAGTGCTCACCAATGTCCCATTAATAAATACATTAATTTGTTTGAATAGGTTGTGTAGAATACAGTTTTCATAGGAGAGACCATCGCCGGCATTTGGAGTTGTATTATCTGACTTTTTCTTCACCACAACATTTAAATCAATAAATGTTGACGACAAATCAATGAAATAGTCTTCATTGGAAAATATTTGAAAGTGTATATTTTCCGAGAGGGGTTGTTGAGGGTGAAATTGTTCATAGTAGCCATACTTGACACTGACATCAACATTTTCAGCATTGAATAGATTCAATGAGGAAGTGATTGATGGATATGATTCCTTGTGAGGGAGATAAGTCATCTTAAGAGAAGAAATCCTTCTTTGATCTAACAATCTTCTTCTTCTTCTTCTTCTGCTGCTTATTGGTCTTTGTTGTTTTATTTCTCAAAGTCCTTGTTGATGTCCTTTGCTTCCTGCCTGGGTGGAGACTGATGAGTGAATGACGCGAACGCATCCTTTTCAATCCCTCCCCATTTTGTCGAGATTTTAATTGTTCGCCAACGGCTCTTGCTGAAGATCTAATATTTTCTTTAACAATCTCCTTGAAATTCTTGCCCGACCCCCAGTCCTGTAGTGTGGAGGCAGCAAAATTTGATGCAGCAGGTACAAGATATTTTCTGGCAAGGGGTAGTGCAGAACGAAATAGCTTAGCAAACCAGCTACCAAGACCATAGCCAGACATTGTAGTACGCCCCTTGTAGTAGTCCAATCCATTGCCTATTTGACGTGGACTCAAAGCACCAACATAACAGTCAATATCGGGACAGACAAATGGAATTCTTCTATTGTTCATTTTTTAGGTGATTGTACCGTCTTTGTCGTTGACAATAGGTCGAAAATGACATGTAATCACTGCTAGGCCTTTTGAAATTGCTATTGGATCACCTAATTCGGTTCTTAGTGTTAACTGACAGAGTTCCAAATAGGAAGTGTTTACGGGAATATACTGAAGATGCTTTATATTGTAGTGGTGAACATGTTCTTGATTGGTTTTTCGTTCAAGAACTCGTAGGAGGGGAACATTTGAATTACCAACCCGAGATGTTTCCACAAATGAAGCGTAGAGAAATATACAAGTGTCCGTGGAGAAGCTGGGTGCATAGTCTGCATAGATAACTTGGTCACTACCACTGAAATTTTCTGTCCTAATAATACGTTTTTTAAAACCAAGAACCTCACGTAAATTCTCATTGAGGAAAATTCTTTCATTCTCAAATGGATTGGTAATATAAATTCTCCTTTGTTCCGTCGAGTAATTGAAAGTGAAACCACCTTTTTTTCGACTTGCAATTTTTTTGTTGATAACTCGACACAGTTCATGCATGTTATTGTATTCCCTGTAGGGGATGTTAGCAATAGGGTACTGATTAGAGTCAAAAGTTGCCATTGCACCTTCATCACCGAATTCAAACGGTCTAATTTTTATTTCATATTTACGATCCTTTCTCAGGATGTCATAGGTATTTTTGAGGATACAGTCGACAAGGGCCACTTCATATGCACCGTCAAATTTGATGGCGGGTGAGAGTTTTGTCCAAAAATCACTTGTTGTATTCAAGTCATTGTAGAGAGGATCGGAAACGTTGGACATGAAAGTTACATAGAAATCATTGGGCATTGTCAATATCTTCAACACCAATCCAAGAATCAAAATCAGAGTTGTATCCTAGCCAGCGAACAAGTAACTGTTTCTTACCCCCGCGAGTACGTGTCTTTAATATCTTTTCAATTTGATAGATTTCACTAGCATTTTTAACTTTTTGCAATTCATAGTCATAAAAGCCGCCGAGAATCTCTTCATCTTTGGTATCACGCAGGCGATAAGTTATGGGTTTAGTGTCTAGGATTTTTGCCACTTTAAAAAGTTCAGTGGACCACAAGTAATTCCCCTTTTCAAAAACATTAGTTGTTCTATTAATTCGAACAGTATCACCAACCTTGAATTTATTTTTCTTCTTCTTGACTTTTGATTCATTGGAATATTGTTTAAGAAAGGTGTCAATTGTATTATGATCCGAATGATGAACTTCCGTTGGTGTAGAGTTGGACAATGAGCGATGAGGTCGTTGATTATAAATCAACATGATTTTATCTAGATCATGAATAAAAGCTGGTGTATTTTTCAATGTACAATATCTTGAAATTAAAAGTCGAATAGTTCTTATCAATCGTTCGGCCAATGCAGCCTTTATAGGACTGTGACTATGATAGAGCAGTGTACTATATTTCTCTAGTACTTTTGCAACATGAGGATTAACAAATTCACTACCGCGATCCGTTTGAATTTTTTTATATGAATCCTTTTCGAGAATACTTTCAATGGCCTGAGCAACTTCAACACCTCTCTTTGATCGCAATGGAATTGCATATGCATAGCGACTAAAAACACTGATTGCAAGTAGAATGTACTTGTACGGTGTATTGTGACGTCTTTGAAGCTCATCTAGAGTCAGGAGATCTGCTTGCATTATATCCAATGGGTAAAAGGATTTAGTTTTTCGATATTGATTGGCACGAAGTCTATGATTTCTATGCAGAGTGTAACTTGGTTCATTTTGTAGATAGTCTTGTACACTTTTAGTGCGAACACCCGTGACTTTGGAAAGAGTTGTGGGGGAACTTAAACTCCCCGCCTCGCCAATATTTTCATAAACACCTTTCAGAACTTCAGCCATTTCGAATGTAAACACGTTGTGTAACGTCCGCTACCCTTTTGTATACTGGCTGCTGCTGGTGGCGGAGACGTTGACTTGATACGTCTTCGCTTTTGTCTAGCTATCAGTGGTGTGCTAGTATTTTCCAAAATTGATTTAAAATCTTCTTCTGCTTCAAGTTCATCTTTTAATGTTGATGATGATGATGCACGTTCATTTAATTTTTTTAGAATTTGTCTATTGCCAATAAGACTTTTGGGGAAGTTTAATGTATTTAGAAAGTTGTATAGACGAGTGTCAAATGATAATAGTCCTTTACGATTTGTAACCATGTCATACATTAAATCAAGTAGATTATAGCTCTTGCCCTGAATTATAATCCTTTCCCCATTGCTCTCAACTTGAATTTGATCACTTTCCAAGAGATAGATTAGGAGTCGTTTACTTTGTTCACGATATGAGTGGGGCATCAGATTTCCAATTTTCAATACAATTGAATCCAATTCCTCCTTCTTTAATTGTGTTCCAGCAGCAGCAGCAGGAGACTCTTGAGGAGATGATTCTTTTTTAGGGTCAGCAGCAGCAGCAGTGGGCTTTGATCGATAGTGTTTGTCCACTCGGCGAAGTGCATCTTGAAGTAAAATCAGTTTTTTATCATCATCAATAGTTTCATTGTCGAGGAATTTACTCAGATTGTCCTCAAAGTGTTCGACGGGTGAGAGAGCGAGTTCTATTGGAGTCAATTTATAGGGTTTTGCCATTCTCACTAGAGAAAACTGTTTACAAGTCCTGCAATTATTGGCAGTAAAAGTGTGAAAAAGCTACCGCCCGCCTGAAGAAGTCGTTTCCTTTTAAAATTCTTTCCTTTCTTTTTAGAGGCCAATGTACGTACAATGGAACGATGTTGCTTTGCCTGTTGCTTAACTACTTCTGGTAGTTGAACATTACCCTCGGTCAAATTTAAACAAAGTTCAGATATTAGATTAATGAAATCATTGTCAATACCATGTTTGAGTATTGCTTTTCTAAGCTGAGGTTTTGAAGTGCTTAGAACTGAAAACAAGTGTCTATTTTCATGTAGTTTCTTCAGTGTCATGATAGCGACTAATAGGTCTTTTTAGTGTTCACCGGGAGATATACTGTAATTTCATTGTCGAAAATATCTGTGACTACACGCAGATCCTCGGGTGTATTTTGATTAAGATCCAGCAGGATATAACCGTGGGGTTTATTAGTTGCCTGATTGTATGCTGAGAGTAGAAATTTAGGGGCACCTGGATAGATTTGTTTATTGAGGGTTATTAGCGAGCTAGAATCACGAACAACTCTGTAGATGATATAGTAGGTACAGTTCAAAGCAAGTGTTCGCATACATTTGCTCTGATGAAAGAGATTGTGTAGAACCAGAGTAACGGAAATCTGTTCATGATGAGAGCGAACAGTGAACAATTGCAACATTTGCTGGGACCATTGTTCAATGGATTCAGCCAGATCGTCAATGATCAGCCAAGAGTTTGGTTCAATAATGTTGAAAACATCAAGTCCCTGTATGAACTGTATCTGCATCATCGATCCCATGGCACCAGCAATTGCTTTTATTTTATTGTACGACTCCTGCCAAATACTATAGCAATAGTAGATTTTTTCGGCTTTTCCGCAAACATTTTATCACAATTTTTAATTATTTTAGTTAAGAGTGTTGTTTTGCCCGACATTGAGGGCCCACACAGAAACGATCTGAATGGTGTTTTAAATTGATGCATGTTCCTTTCAACAGTTCACCTGGAGAACAACTAACTGTAGACCCTAATTGTCTAATGACTAAATAATTTTTTTTTTCCCTACTACTCTGTTCTTCCAGAAGACAAAGACAAAAGACAAAGAATCATATTTTTTTCTTTTATTATATGCAGATAAAAAAGTAACAATACATTGAAAAAATACACTTTTTTTTAAATTTATTCATAATAAAAAATACAACAACAACAACATTTAAATAGGTACACACAGATAAAAAAACACTTTTTTTTTTTACAGAGAAAAAAAAAACATTAAATTAGAGAGAGAGCACTTGAAAAAATACATTTTTTTTTTAATTTATTTATAATAAAAATACAACAACAACATTTACATGGGTACAGAGAGAAAAAACATTTTTTTTTTTTTTTACAGAGAAAAAAAAAACATTAAATTAGAGATGACACTTGAAAAAATCTGCTCCAAGTCCAAAAAAAGAGATAACTTTGGTGACGGTGCGCCTCCCCGCGCTGGCGGCGGCCGCCCCCCCCTGGGCCGCGAGGCCCCCCCCCGGGCCGCGAGGCCCCCCCCCCCCAAAGGTTTTTAGGAAATTAGTTACAGGACTTTATTTAAACCGAGACTTTCACGGTGGGCAATACATTCGGTCCGGTCTGAAGTTAAATAGTGTCCAAGGGGGAGGGTGGTCACACCATCTTGACAAACATAGACCTTGTCGGAAATGGTACTCATGGCTATTTTTTCTACATTTACAGTATAGTTCTTGTACTTCAACGAACGAATTGCCAACAATTTGGCTCGTGGAATTGCATTTTCAGTAATACAATTCCTATAAATGTCCATATTGAAATTCTTGTCCACATAGCGCGTGGGTACTCCTTTGCAACGTTTCTTGATTTCCTCGTCGTGTGTCTGTATAAAGTACACCTTCGGACCTACAAACATACCACGGGAAATCAAGTCGCTACCCGTTTCAGATTTTAAAAATAAAAGTTGATTGGGCGCCCGACGTTTTACTAGCTCAGGGTAAAGACCAACACTCCAATTGGTGTAGTCCATCCGTGAGCTGATAATTTCACCGTGCGCCAAATCATCAATTAGATTTGATGTTTTTACTTTGAGCAGTAGAGAATCCGTGTCACCGTAGCAGACCTCTACTTGCCCCTTTTCCGGCCACTGTACCCTAGCCACATTGTAGTAGAACTCCAACATGAGCTTTTTTGAGATCTCCAAGATAGCACTGCCTGCAGCAATATTTTTATTCAGGACAATGCGTCTTTTTTCCTATTCAAAAGTACCATGTCCGGGCCAATGATTGTAAAGGAAGTGTAATTGGGATCGGCAATAATTCGAGCACATTGTTCGGGATCGGTCACAACGTCGCAACGATTCCTATTGCGAACACTCTCACACATTTTGCCGAAAGCCGAATTCAAAATGAGTTTATAAATTTCTTTTTCGGCTTTCGTCTTTGCTGCAGAACGTTTGCTGACAAAAGTGTCAACAAACGTTTTCAAATAAGGTTTTTGACTAAATTCGAGTGCTCGGTGAACCTTTGTGACGTTGAAACCATTGTTACACATCCATTTTAACGCTACATGATGTACAACTATGTTTTTTTTCGGCAGAAGGTCAGCAATAAGTTTTTGTTTTGAAGGTGCCCAATGCAATCCGTCCACCTCGACTAAACGCCTATTGCGAGGGCTCAAAGAGTCCTTAGTCACAGGTCTATTGATGCACGGGAAAACAAAATCCTTTACTGAATCGTGAAGCTCGACTGGTATCTCTCCATCAATTTCAAAAAACCATCCAACCGGTCCATTCTCCTCAACACCACTGTCAATGTTGGGGAAATGGGGAGCTTGAGGGTCATTGAGCCATTTATAGTCGCCGCAAGGTAGTGCATAATGGGACATGGCCGAGGGGTAGAGAGAATTCATATCGAGGAAAACTGCATTTGATTTTGTCCCCGTCTTCTCCCCCGTTGGATCAGTTTCCAAGATACGGTCTCCGTGAAAAACAAAACCCCCCCTCATTGACCTCTCGATGAACAGATGCTGATCAATGTCAGTGATCAGCCCGATTTTTTCCCCACTAATTTTCAGGATGAGGTCTATCACTAGATGAGGCGAAGAAAAATAATACCCCAAATCAAGATTAAACTCCTCATAGATTTTATCCGTATTTTTACACATAATGTCTAACAAAGTTAACACGTCACTCGACAAATACAGCTTGCAGTAGTCAAATCCATTTTTACACCCTCCCGCTGCCCAAACTTTTTTAGCAAAACTGTATTCCTCGGGGGTGCAACTACGATCGTGAAGACTGTCGTAAAACGATTCAATTGGAGGAATAGCCTCCTCGGCGAATCTCGACATGGAACAATAAAAGTCATAAGGATAGATGCCCTTGACCGTTAACAAATCATATAAATCATTTGGAAATTGTTGCTTGAGAAGGGGGAAAGCGTTGCAGCCGTCATCGTTTTTCTGCACTTGAATTAATTCGCTCAATGATTTGGGAAAAAAACTGTAGGAATCTAAAAAGCGAATTTTATTCGTGTACTCAACACCGGCTTCAACAAATTTCCACATAAATTCCAAAACAAGCAACTTTTCCGAGGATTTAGGTATGATTTTGTACGTAAAGCTGTCTATCACCCATGCATCATCCACTGTTCCATTTCTTTGAAGATGTGCCAATGCAGGTAGCACAAACTTCAGATCGTAGTTAGAGTTATGTATAAAAACCGGTAGAAAAAGTTGTTGTTTAATTTTTAAATTACACGAATTGTGAGCCCACCCCCGAAAGTTACTTTTTCCCGTTGAATTGGGGTCAATAAGGTGATTGTGGTCCTGCACCGCGTCTTTTGGGTTAAGGGCACCCCTACACACCCAGCAAATTGTTCCCTTTTCCAACGCCAATTGCTCTTTATCCGACAATGTCATCGGATAATTAGTATGACGTAATCGTGAAATTGCCCTGTTTGCAGTTTTTATTAAAGAAACCAATAGCTTTTCCATACTACCCTCCTCGTCCATAGTCAAAAAAACTCTTCCAATTGCATTTTATTGTTGGCGTCGCGACGGGCATGTGCATAGGAACACGCAACTAGTTTGTGTTCCTTGACTATATTTGGCCTTGATGGGTCTGATACCTCAACCAGTCTTGTTTCACAATCCAAAGACATTTTATCAGATTGCAGAAGAGAATTTTGAAAATTTTTAAATTGTAAAATGTCTTTGCCTTCTGCCGGCATTTCTATTCTTTGATTTCCATGAATTTTGCAATGCCCCATGTGATCTGAAAACGTTCGTTCAGATGTGAATGGGGAGAGGCACATGGGACAATAGAAACGTTCCCCAAATTTTTTGCCTTGAGAGAGGAGTCGACTTATCGCCGTAACGGGGAAAAAATGACCATAAGAATTTACATCTTTGGGAGGTTCGTAAATAACCCATACCCAATTTTTAACATTTTCCACCCTCGGTGTCCTCACTGAGTACAAAACCCCTTTTTTATTCGGTTTTTTCCCCCCATCTACAAATTCTGTGTCGTACTGGAGAACAACTACCCCCACCTCAAGATTTTCATTTGCTTTCTCGAATATGCTTATTTCTTTAAAGGACACCGGATATTTTCCCTCTAAACAATCAAAATTTACTTTAGGGAAATTTTTTCCCCCGTTACATGCAAGTTTGTCAAGATTTTTCATTGTTGACTCATTTTTTAATGTCTTATGGGCCGCTGCTAAAAACGCATATTTGAAGCATTGAAGTCCAGTGTCAAAATTGAAACCCTGAACTCCTTTGGTAGCCGACAAATCTGGGTGGCATTTTATTCGTCGAGCAGCCCCCGCCCCCCTTAAACTAAAGTTTTTTTTAAATCTACTGAGATTCAGATCCATTCGTTCAATGTATAAAATGGTGGACCCACTTCCCCTCTCGCTAAATGTATCCAAAGTTGAAATTAGTTTATTTACCCAGTTGAAAAAGTTGTCTTCAAAATCGTTTAGACCTGGGTAAAAAGTCTGGTTCCCCGTCGAAAAATGAAAATAAAAAACTTCCCCAGATGTCCCCTTTTGTAAATAAACTTTTTGGTTGACTGATGCTTTAATTCCCCCCTGACCTCCCCATTTCTGGATCTGAATCTCAATAAGTGCTCGAATTTTGTCGATATAGCTATGGAGATTTTTCACGGGGTCAGTTAAAATAATGCCAGCGTTTTCCTCGGGAAGGCTAAAATCTACCCTGTACGTTTGCAAATGACCTAGAGCAGATTCTAACAGATAAAAATCAGGCAATTCCGGGGACGTAGTACTGTTTTGATGTCCTGACCCTGTTTGTTCAGGACTCAATTCACTAATTATAAAGCTCTCATTAAAAATGTCCCCGGAAGAATTAGGGCCAACAATTTGAATAAGACTGTCCATTTCTTCAGCTGTAAATTGAAAATCCAGGGGGATATCAAATAACATACCTTCACTAACATCTGGCGAGAGGGGGCAATTACCCATAATACTTTGAAGTCCTGGACCAGGGAAGGCAGAAGTTTTCACAGCTTCCCCCTGAAACTAGAAAATGAATGGATTAAGTTTTTTTTTTCTTTTGACGAAAGTTTTATCACAATTATAATACACTTTTTTTTTACTTAAAAGTTACCCCCCCCCCCAACTGAAATTTAGTTTCTTCCAAAATGTTTTCAAAACTAAGAAAAGAAACTAGAGTATTTCACGTAAAAAAAAAAATCTATCAAACGTTACTGTCATTGATCAAACAGTTCAAGTTATCAAAAACCTTGCCCGTTAAAGCTCGAAACAAGACACGCTGGTTTTATAATACAGGTTTAATTAATTACGTAAATCTCTTGACAAAGAAAGAAATCGCTTGAGTCCTCTCGCAATAGCAAACCAAACCAGATTATACCCACTTAACCAGCCTATACCTGTATGGAATGCCATAAGACACATTTTTAAATACGATACATGAAAAAAAAAAAAATTTTCAATAAAAAATACAATTTCAACTATTAGCTACGTTTGAAATTTATTCAGAATATTAATGGGGGGGGGATTGTACCCTTCCCACCTCCCCAAATACATTAACGATATTGTTTGTATTTAAAGGAGACGTGTTGTTCAATTATAGTCTTAAAAACGAGATATTTCTGTAAAGTACATAAGAAACATTTAGAGCCAAATAGCCTATACCTATATGGAATGCCATAAAACACATTTTTAAATACGATACATGAAAAAAAAATACAGTTTTGTTTATTTATTTCATCTATTATTTATTCAGAATATTAATGGTGGGGATTGCACCCCCTCCCACCTCCCCAAAGCCCACTCCAAATACATTAACGATATTGTTTGTATTTAAAGGAGACGTGTTGTTCAATTATAGTCTTAAAAACGAGATATTTCTGTAAAGTACATAAGAAACATTTAGAGCCAAATAGCCTATACCTATATGGAATGCCATAAAACACATTTTTAAATACGATACATGAAAAAAAAATACAGTTTTGTTTATTTATTTCATCTATTATTTATTCAGAATATTAATGGTGGGGATTGCACCCCTCCCACCTCCCCAAAGCCCACTCCAAATACATTAACGATATTCTTTGTATTTAAAGGAGACGTATTGTTCAATTATAGTCTTAAAAACGAGATATTTCTGTAAAGTACATAAGAAAAATTTAGAACCAAATAGCCTATACCTGTATGGAATGCCATAAGACACATTTTTATTATATATTTAGAAATGCATGATAAGCACTCCATAAATATCATTAATTTGGTTAATGAAAGAAAATTAAATAGCTTAGAAACAAATTTTAAGTTTTTAAAAAGCTATGCGCCTGAGAAAATTTTGTCTTATTTTTGAAAATAGGGATAGAAAAAAATTATGTATATACTTACAAATTCTGATTGGACTTCTATATCTGAACTCCTTTGTAATACTTGAGGGGGGTTTGCCATGGAGCCAACGCGGGAGTCAGAAGGTTCTGTCACTATAAGTTGAGTGTTCGATGGATGGTCCGGATCGCGAGTAACTTTTCCAGCGAATTTGATAACAGATGCCCTTGTAGTCTGTATTAATGAAGGTTCGCCATATTTTGCTTTTTTCTCAGAAGGAGGATTATTGCAAGTCTCTTCTTCCTTAAAAAAAAAAAAAAATTTAGCATGTAGCAAAAATGCATTTTGGGTTTTTGAAAAATAATTCAGTTTATGTTAGACATCTTGATTTCAAAATCAGAGGTTTTGATAGTGGGATGGAGGACCTTTTATAAACTACTCCTCCCCCCCCCTCTCCTCCTATGTCCATGCTTCCGTGACTGTATTTGTAAATTCAAACTTAAAAAGCGGTATTTGCGTTCCTTATTAAACAATATGGAGAAGAATTGCATATGGCAGTCAAGTAAAACTATCAGATTTCAATCAAATGTAGACATAAATAGAAATTTAAGAAGTGGAAAAGTTAATTAGCACGGCTCAGTCAATCCCTCTTATGAGATAATTAGGTCCGTTAAATAAAAAAGGATAGCTAACAATGTTATTTATTAAATAGGGTTATAAGGTAACAAATTTTTATTTTTGAGGAAATGGGGGGGGGGTGAGAGTTTTGAACGCATTAAATTTCAGGAAGAGATTCCTCAACGCAGACTGGCCAGGAAATATTTTCAAAAAAAAAAAACATCCCTAAAAAACCACTGATCGTGATAAAAAAAAATCACACTGTAATAAAAAGGAAGCTTTTGTAACAATTAATACATTAAAAGAATCAACATTTTATTCTAATCCCAATTTACCGATCGAAAGCTAAGCACTTTTTTTTTTTTTCAAAAACATCCTTAAAAAGGCTACTGATCTTGATAAAAAATCACACCATAAATGCAGACTGGCCTGGAAGTATTTTCAAAAACATTCCTAAAAAAAAAAGCCACTGATCTTGATAAAAAAAGGAAGCTTTTGTAACAATTAATATATTTTTAAAAGAGGTAACCACAAGGAAAGAATAAGGAAAGAATTTCTTAACATCTAAAAGACCCATTGATCCCGATAAAAAATCACACCGTAAATTTCAACCTATAAGAGAATTAGAGGTTTTTTCAACTCCTAAAAACAACAAGCTTCTAAGTACATAAGTACCCTTAGTTCTAGTGTAAGGAAAGAATTTCTTCCTTAACTTAATGACAATTTCTTTTTAAAAATGCGAATATTTTTTACTCACCAGAAAAAGGTTAGAATTATCCATTTTTTCTATGTAAATGCCTTTTTACAAAAAATGCTTGTTATCTCGAATATAAACGATTCGAAACTGATGGAGAATCAAATATGGAAGCTGAATATATACAAAAAATAATAGGCGAGTAAAAAAAAAAAGACACCGGTTTTTGGACTAAAAAAGACATTGAACTTTGAAATTGCGTCGTTCCTAGAGTGTAAAGACCTATAGACCTGTTTGTACGCGAGCATTGTAGAAGCATAAGGCTATGTGAGAGGATACTCACTCTCTTTGAAAGGGTGTAATGCCCCTCTAGAATAGAATTACCAGAAAAACCGGAAGGAACATAAGGTCGTAGAAATAAAAACATGTTTTGATCGCTTTATAGGTCTATAATATAAAGGATTGCTCGCTTTATACCATCACTCGTCAAACTACACTGTATATTCTTGTGGTCTTGAAATAGCAATATAGGTTTGAGAGGCTACTCACTCTCTTTGAAAAGGTGTAGAGCTTCTATAGAAATGTTTTCCTATAGCTTCTATAGAATTCAAAAGAAGCATTCTATAATCGATACATCAAGGTTGCAAATATTAGTTGGAGCATTCTATTTAAAACTATTATGTGTGCCGTTTGTTTTGATTTTTGGTGGGCTGGTTTGTTTTTAGTTTCCTATTACTGAAAATAAACTTATCATTACCCTTAAGAAACAGGTGTGTGCTGTCTGTATATAATTTAGACGAAGACTGCAAAAGCTTCATGATGGGGGCCAGACACAAGACCAGCATAAAAAAACGAGGAGTTACTCACTTTTCACCACCTGGTATATGTCTCAGAACACTACGAGTGCGTACAGTTCCGCCATGGTTGGCACAGTTTCTGCCATTCTTGCCTGATCTTTCTCCACGTTTGGTACACCTTCAGCATGATTGGCACGCGGCACCTCGTGGGCGTGATTCTCGAAAGTGAGCACCCCTTCGCAAAAAAATCAGACAGAGCTTTCGAATGGGGTTGGGGTTGATTTGAATTTTTATATAGTTAAATTCAAACATTGTGTGTAGTAGTTTACTTGGCAGTGGCTTCATGTGCCACATAGTGGCAGAAATTCGATGGGGAATATTTCTATACATAGACTATATTTTTTCAATATAGGAAGATATACACATGGAAAACCCTCGCTCTATGAAAGATCTTCGCCCTACCATAAACACTGCCACACCAAAAAAATTCATCATTGAGAATCCTTACATAAAATTTAGCTTTTCAGTATCGAGAACGTTTTTTTTCTAACACTGAATAAAGATAAAATTATTCGAACTATTAAATACTGAAAGTTAAAGTCCCAGTGGTAGTAGAAACACTTTAAAAGACCTTTAAATACGAAGCAGGAGGATCCAAATTAGTAAGAACCTGCGATACAATCTTTATTTTAGTCTTTGATATAAAAAGAGTAAAAATTCACGTGACAAAATTATTTGAACTTTCGTCAGAAGATTGGAACTGGAGAGGGGAACTGAGGAAAGGGGAACTGGGATGGGGAACTGAATAGGGCCAGATAATTGTAGATTAATATAAACATTTTGTTCTATCAAAATGGAATGAACCTAATTCCCTTCTTTAATTTTTAAATTAAAAAAAACTGATTTTTTCAACTGAAAGTAAGGATCAATATTCAAACTCGAAACAAACAGAAATTAGTCTTTATATTAGGGGGTTGCCCCCTCCTCAATACCTTGCTGTTTAAGCTAAAGTTTGACTGTTTGTCCCAATTTTATAAGAACGACTCCTCAAACACAAAGGCCGTTTAGTTAGAATAGAAAGCTTTTTCAAAAGTGCTAAAAACATCCCTGAACATTATTACCACAAGCACTGAAGCATTCTTCATTCTATTAAAAAAGGGCATATAAAACTAAAAAGAGGTTGAAAGAAGGCAAAAAAGGGCACAGAAAAAGCCCTCATGTCATATTTTTCGATTCATATGGGTTTTTTTGTCGTTTTGAACTGTCATTTTCAATCACTGAACGCTAAAATTGAATACCAACATAGTTACTGCGTTCAAACTATTCTAAAGTGACTCGGGTGACTTTTGACTATTAATAAGGGCACTAGCCCTTTCAATTTATAATCGAATGAGCCTTTTTCGAAGTTTCTACGACAACTCCTTCGATACGAAGTGCACAAAATGCACAATTTTTTTTTTCTCAAGTAGTTCTATATGTTTAATATGTTTCATATTTTTTTTTTGTTTTGTTGTGAAATGGGAGCTCGAATGCTCTGATGTGTAAGTGAAAGTTTTTTTTTTGAGTGGCAATACAAGCCCAGGTTATTGGGCTTCATGCTTTTTTGATGATTTTTTGTGAATAAATTATTTCTCCAATGGAAAAAAAAGAAAGAAGGCCCTGATGCAAAAAATTGAAACAACAAAAATTATATAATCCGTCTCATATTTGGTCTTAGGAAACCTAGAAGTACTAAGTTTCTGCTTACTGAGAGTGGATTATCAACAATAAGGGAAAGACAAAGATTTCTTTTGATAAATTATCTTTTGAAAATTGAGTGAACCAAAATCTACGACCAAAATCAAGTCAAAAATCTACGTCTTTATTGCTAGATTTTATAAAGCTGAAGTGAAGCTGCGCGGGTCTTGGATGCTGAAAAAAGACTTGATGTTGGGTTTTCTATGCAATGTAGCCTTTTGTCCATTAAGTTTTGCTACTCTTAGAAAAACAGCTCATGAACGTGCCCCTAACACCTTCCACTATCTTAGTAAATTTTGCATTTTTTTTTTCCTTCTAACCCTGAGTTTTGCTTTTCGATACGTAACGTGTATATGCAAAACTATTTTCATTTTTTTAAAGGAAACACAGGGGCGTGCGATACCATGGTCCTCTAGCTTCCCTACTCCTCACTCCAAACACATTTTTATATTAGCTCTTAAATTTAATCCTGTGGTAGTGCAGTAGAACGATCTCTGCTTAGCAATTCGAGCCCTGGGGTTCAATCTCAGATGCCACAAGATAGGGCAAATTAGGTGCCACAGGTAGAAGTCTGACAGGATATTGCTATCTGTCCCTGTAAAAAAAGACCCGGGAATTGAAAAGTCGGTAATTATTTCTCTGTCAATCTGCCATCAATAGCTCTGGAGAATCTTTATCCTTTTATATGTTTTTTAATGCTGAAACTAAATTTTTCCCGCTGCTAAATTTAAGTTTTACATGTAAAAGTATTGTATCTTATCTTGTGTTTAACGATGAAGCGCTGCCACCGAATGTATATATTTTTTCCATCTTTCTTAACAAAAGATACTTAAATATATATCCTTTTGTTCAGTTTTAAACTTCGAAAACAAATCATTTTCATAATTAAATGACGTAAAACCTAGTTTCAAACAAAAACTCAGCAAAGCTTATTTCCGCCATTTTATCAACCTTTACACCATGTGCTGAGTTTGTTTGTGTATAATCATCATATTACAAAAATGTTGGCACATTTTCATCCATTTTACATTATCAGATGTTGTATTTTCTAATCCGAAGTTTTAATTAAAGAATAGCAACGTGTTTCTGCAGAAAATACATATGCACTTTTTTTTATCTACAATCTCATTGGAGGTTGCATGACAGTTCGTTTGACCCCTCCTCCTGAAAATTCAAAATTTTTATGTATTTGCACGTGTCTCTCAACATGCAACCTTTACCCAAAATATTCTAAAAAAATGAAATTCTGGCTCAATTTAAATTTAATGAAAAAAAATTAAAATTTGCATTATATAATTTAAAATTCATATATGGTTAATAATAAACATAAAAAAAATTAAAGCAAAGTTTAATTTGTGGCTCAAACCATGACCTCCATACCAGGGGTCTGATTTTCTACAATCTTAGCCCGTGTCTAATTTTATACCCATCTTAAACGTGTCTACACAAATAAACGTGCTCTCTAAAACCGGCTTTATCTTTCAACTATATATATTAGATTTTTATTTTTTATCCAGTGTTTTTATTAAATGCCAACGTTTGTCGGCAGAAAAATACGTCTGTACTATTCCAGATCTGAAATGATGGGACCCAATGATTGAAGGGAGGGGGAATATAGCTCCCTCTGAGGATACTAAAATTAGACCAAAGTATAGAAAATAGTTGGTTTTGATAAGCCAACTATTTAATTTCTATCAAACCTAAAGATGGAACAGTTTTAAGCTATGGCATAGGTCTTGGGGCTTCATTAAGTTAAGCCCTTGCTCTAATTTCAAATTATGCCTCTATAGAAAATTATACCTCTATAGAAAATTATGTCCGTCTTCCATAAGAAGATAAAACGACATTTTTGGAGGGTATTCAAAATTTTCAAAGAATTCAGTCACTCAAACTCTCAAAAATACCTAATAGGGTTTGATGTTAAGTGATTCTAATCTCTGGCCCCAGATTACAATATTCCAAATATATTTGCAATCATCACGTATGTGAGAGAGGGGCCTCGGGACTTGGCCCTTTCAAATCCTAAATCTTAGGAATTTCCAGGCACTTCTTATTCTGATTATCAAACTTGACTTGACTTGACTTTTATTTTCAACTAATACATCATAATTAACTGGCACTTACAACACTTTTTTTTAATAACATTATCAACAAACGTAGAAATGGTAAGAACGTATGACGTTTTATTAAGCCACTATTGTGACTTGAGCAGCGTCACACAATCTTTTATCATAAACCAAAACTCATTCACTCTTTCTACTCTTTTCATACCATTCAATACAAATTAACTCAATTTAACTTTTTTTTTAACTTTTTGTTTTACAACTTTATTACAATTTAACATTTTTTTTAAATAAATAAATAAAAAAAGAAAAAAAAAAAATTTAATTCCCACCCAACAAAAACTTTTTTAATCTAATTTTAAACTGAAACTGGTTTTCTGACTCCCTAATGCTCTCCGGGAAACCATTCCACAAATTAACTGCATAATTTCTAATTGCAAAACTAGATCGACTCGTACTCCTTACTTCTGAGACTAAGCTTCCACGACCTCTAGTCCTATGATGATGATAATCAGAATTAAACTTAAAAAAATTTCTAAAATATTCTGGAGATAATCTATTAAGCACCTGGTAAGTAAACACTCCCGCCTGATGGTCCCTGATCTGATGAATATTTAAAATTCTAAAACTAATAAAAGATTCACGCGTATGCTCATACTGAACAAACTCACCCAGTACTCGAAGTGCCTTATTCTGAAGAATCTGCAGTCTTTTGATATTTGAAGTAAAATTAGATGCATAAATACAGCAACCATAAACAATAAAAGGATGAAAAACAGTATGATATATATTTCTTAAAACACTTAAGGGTAACACGTGTTTCAAACGCCGCATCACTCCAAGACCTCGTGCAAGTTTAGAAGAAATCATATTTATGTGTTTCTTCCAACTCAAATTATTATCAACATAAAATCCTAAATATTTATTTTTAAAAACCTGTGAAAGCGACAAATTTTCAAATACTACGGAAGCACTATTTACAATTTTTCCTACCCTACTAAAAATCATATAATTTGTCTTAGAAGTATTAACAGCAAGGTAACTCAAGGAGGTAAACACCAAAAGGTTTTCCAGCGTTCGGTTTGCTTTATCCACTAGTTCTTCCAGTGACTGTGCAGAAATTGTCAAAGCAGTATCATCAGCAAATGCTGTAACAGTTGCTTCAGGCATGTAGAACCTCAGAGTATCTATGTATACGAGAAAGAGTAATGGACCAAGGACTGAGCCCTGAGGAACTCCACATTTTACAGGATAGACTCCGCTAACGATGTCATCTATCATTACTTTAGTTGACCTTCCATACAAGTATGATTTAAACCAATCCAATCAAACATCTTTTATCCCCAGACTAGATAGGCGACACAGCAGCAACTCAAAATCAACAGTGTCGAAGGCTTTTCTGAAGTCAACAAAGATCGTTAAAGGAATAAGACCTTTTTCTAGAGCTCCATTGATTACATCCAGAAGATGATGAACAGCATGGCTAGTAGAATGTTTACTGCGGAATCCAAATTGGCTGTCACACAATATTCCTAGTTTATCCAAATATTCATAAAGTCTCCTGTGAATTATCTTTTCATAGATTTTAGAAAAATAGGTAATAACGAAATTGGTCACCAATTCGATAGTTCTTGTTTCTTCCCCCCTTTATACAATGGTATTACCTTTGCCAGTTTAAGACCACTAGAGAATTCGCCAGTCTGGAGTGATAGATTTATTAAATCAGTTAGACAAGGTAATATATAAACTAGGATAGCATTTACAGCTCTAAGATTAAGTCCATCTATTCCGGCCGAGTTGGACTTCAGTCCTTTCACTGTGCTCTCGATCTCCTTTGTTGTGCACTTCTCGAACGAAAAAATGCACCCTTCGCCTCGATTATCAATAAAGGACTTCACCAGATGTCTTCTAGACTTTTTAGCTACGTCTTCTTTAATACTCGCGCCTATGTTCGTGAAATATTTTCCGAATTCATCAGCCATTTCCTGTTTATTAGTGATTTCACTTTCATTCACCATCAGACTCTTTACTCCATCATTATCATTAGTCTTCCCTTTTAAAACCTCATTTATTAGTCGCCCGGTTCCTTTTGCATCACCACTTTTACCATCAAAAGCAGAAGCATAATATGCTTTTTTCTCACTGTGACGCTTATGGTTAACTTTGTTTCTGACTCGCTTAAATTCTTCAAATAAACTCGCATTTTCCGGGCTCTGTAAATGTTTTTCAAAAATCTGGTTTCGCATTTCCATCATTTCAAGCAATTCTGAGGTCACTCATGGCTTTCTTGGCTCATTTTTCTTTTTCCTCATTTTCCTCAGAGGACAAGACATCTCATATACCGGTAAGAGAATATTCATAAACCTGTCAAATGCTGTAGTTGCATTCTGCTCTTTGCTAACTTCATCCCATGCTATAGTACTAACTTGCTCTTTCAGCTTTCTCAAGTTATTATTTCTCATATCTCTATAAACTCTCTTACTTAGGTTTTTAGTCGAAGTTTTGATACTATTTATCATACAAACAATCGGGAGGTGGTCAAAAGCAGGTTGAAGGAGAACATCACAGAATGCTTGCCTCAATAGAGTTGAAGAAACAAATATGTTATCAATTAATGTTGCCGACTGAGCAGTGATACGGGAAGGAATCAGATTCACTGGGTACAAATCATGAGATAATGCAAGATTTAAAAATTCTAAATTAACACTATTTAAATTCAATAAATCAAAATTAAAATCACCCAAAATAACACACTCTGATCGATTAGACTGGGCCCTGCTTAAAAACATATCAAACTCCTGAAAAAATTCCTCCGGATGAGCACCAGGGGGTCTATAAACCAGGCAAACAATTAACTTTTTACCATTATTTATTTCAATCTCAATAGAAAAAATTTCAATCTTACCTTCATTCCATAAATAAAGCTCCTCCCTTTCCTCAAAATTCAATCCCTCTCTCACCAAAAATGCAAGTCCCCCGCGCCCCATTGAATGCCGCGACTTCGATATCAGTTGGTAACCTGGAAAAGCGTAGGAAGAGAGAAGACTATACAAACTCAAGAATGATTCACAAATTCCCAAAACATCAATCACACTATCAATATTACTTAAAAACTGAACAATTTCTTCAAAAGCCGACGTTATGTGGCAATTCCATTGAGCAACACACAAACTATACAACTCTTTTTTAATTTGACCAAACTCTTCAAAACGAACGTAGCGGCTAGGACAGAGTGGCTTGGGGCATTCATCAACTCGATCTTGAAAATGGAGGCCTATCTGATGTGATAAAACATCATCAACTAAGAGCGAATTTTTTTCAAGCAATTCTAACCGAGGTATTGGGAGTAAACTAACCATAATAAGAAAGTAAAATAAAAAGCCACGATCTTGTTTTCTTCATTAGGGATAAAACCCATACATAAACTGGAAAGAAAGGAAATAGGAATAATTGAATAATAATAAGAATAGATAAACACATAGAAAGACTCAAAATTTAAATACAAAAAAAAACAAAAAACAGGACACTCAATCACGATCGAATATGTCATTCAGAGACCAAAGTCTACGAGCAGAAATTGCATTCTCCGGACGGACGTAGATCCAACCTTGGTTTGACCACACGAACTTATTGCCGTATTTTTCCCTTGCAGCATTCAACAATTCTCTTTTTTTCTTTGTTAAGTTCTCAGCCACAAAAATCTTCGTGTTCACAAGGTTTTTTTTGCAAGCAAAAACTTTCACAGCTGTGTGACGGTCTTTAAACTTCACTAAAACAGGAGCAATTTTATCAGGGCGGCTATCAACAGAGTTCAACCGAAACCTATGCACAGATATAACATCACTATCAGCAAGACCTGAGAACGCCATCTTATTGCGTATAATATTCATTGTTGCATCTTTTACTTCAACACTGGGGGGTTGCTTGACACCGTTGAACAGTAGTGTATCCAGTCTCAACTCTTGGTCAGCATCATCGATCTTGGCTTCAACTCTAGCAACTCGATTTTCAAGTAATTCCAGTTGATTTTGACATATTTTCAGGTCTTTTTCAATCCTGTCAAATCTCGGAGTATATTCCAAAATTATCGCATCGTGAACTACGCCAATTATCTTTTCAATTTCAGCAGCGGATGGTGTGGTCGAGGGGTGAATTTTAAGTGCTTCGTTAACTTTTTGCGCTATAGCCTGTTTCATATTTTCTTTTGTTACTGCTACATCTTTAAGAGTTCGCTCAATAAGTCCCGTAGTATCTGAACTTGTAACCAAATTTTTATAAACAAGCGGGCTGAGAGCGAGTTCCTCAAAAGCGCCTTTAACTCCCTTTCCAACTTTTTTCATAGCTTCGGTTTTGTTTGATTCGAATTTTTTTTTTTTTTTTTTTTTTTTTTTAATTTTGTTCCAAAACCATTTCAACTTCATGCGATCCGTAACAAAATACTTGGTACTTAAATCGACCAGATTGATCTGCGACAGAACGGAGAATTCTGACTGGCCATAAAGGATATCTCACAAAGCTTGCCAGGGCAAGGTCATCATCCTGAAACAAGGGCATCACGGCTTTGAAGAAAAGGCAGGAAAAAAAAAGAAAAAAGGCAGGAAATAGACTTATCTTTACGTGGGGAGGCCCACGGCTGCAGTGGCTAACAACTCTATGGAAAGCTGGCCCAGTGATCCATGGAGCCTGCTAAGCTTTACCACCGTTTTCTGACATCCCAGTTCACGAAAAGTAAATATCTAATCAGTAATTATCCAATCTCAAATTCACCAAAAGCTTCAAGAAAAATATCCACTTCTCGCCAAAAGTCTATCACCAACAAATTAATTGATAAACATAGGACAGGATTATACGTCACTAGTGACGTATAATCCCAAACCAATTGTTGTTACGAAATTCACTGATTTAATAATGTTCATAAGTTATCCGATTTTAGATTTTAGATGTGTTTGCTCTGAACTCTGAAATAAGACTGACAAAACTGTTTCTTTTATCATTGGCTGCCAGTGAAATAAATTATTCCGTACGTACCTGCATACAATCAAGGACGTACCCAGGATGTTTTTTTGGAGGGGTTTTTACTAAAAGATTTTTTTCGGGGGGAGGGGGGCCTATACAAAAAAACTTGAAAAACGCATACAAAATTTATTTATATCCATTTTTGTTATGTTTTTACGAGTCAAAAAATATTTCGTGAGAGGAGGGGTTCAAACCCCCTAACCCCTCCCCCCCCCCTCTGGGTACGGCCTTGCATACAATGTACTATCACTTCTGCTACTAATCTACTAAACAGCTCATACTACTTTCCCTTCTACTAACAAATTGTTGCATCACATAGCCACTTGAGGCCAAAGAAACCGCATACGCTCCTCCTCCATCACAAATATAAGTAATAATGTTTTCTTTTTTATTATTTTCAATCCAAAAAATCCTATTTTATAGCCACCATATTTTTTAGCAATAGATTACCTTTTATACCTTTCTAAAAAGTTTTGGTAACCCTGCAAACGATGGGCATGGCAGAACCACATACACAAACAGTGGATGGGCATCTTGGCCTCAGTCTCTTCATGAAATCTCATGATTTTCACAGTTTTTTCAATAGTTTACTAAAATTTTAGTTAAAACCTAGAAGTGTGAATATAATTTAATTTTAAAACTATAAAGCATTTTTTTAGGTTTAATTTGTTTGGAACACATATTTCAATATGTTTATAATCTTGCGTTTAAATAATATTAAAATACAATTTTACGCTGTAAATCCTTAATCTATATATGTATCATAATTTATTTATTTATACAATTTAACTCTGAAGTTAATTAATGTATCTTAATTTAAGTTTAATGTGTTTTTGAATAGGGGGATCCTGTTGGGAACTTACTTTAAACAGATCGTAATTAAAATAGTCAATTATCATGTCAACAGTGTGTATTTGTCAGAGGAAAATTCTTGAATTCAGCTATTAGCAAAACAGATGTCCATTTATCTCTTATTTTTTACACAATTTTACGATTTCTAAGAATAAAATGTCCTTTAACTATGTAAAAATTTCATTGGATTTTTTTTGTATTTTAGACTCCAACAGTTGAGGTTAACTTAAAGCCCGGCAAGCCAAGACATAAAAGAACTATTGGGCTCAGCTGTGACGAAAATTCAGAGGAAACGAGGTGCTGCAAGTTCCCTTTAACTGTAGACTTCGATGAATTGGGCTGGGACTGGATAATTGCACCAAAGAGATATGAAGCTAACTTCTGTGCAGGGGAATGCCCTTTGGCATGGCTCCAAAAGTTCCCTCATTCACATATTGTGCAGCAAACAAACCCACCAGGGACGGCTACCCTGTGTTGTGCCCCACGCAAATTGTCGTCAATTACCATGCTGTATTTTGATAATGACTTTAATATTATTTATGGACTTTTACCAGGTATGGTGGTCGACAGATGTGGATGTTCTTAGATCTGTGCTTGTGGAGGAACTTGTGGTTTGCGCGTGCGCTTGTGAATATTTTTGTTTGTAAATACCATACCAAAGATATACTAAGTATCAGTGCAGATCTACCTCTTTCAGTGAGTATTTGAATATTTTACCAGTGTTTCCAAAAACTATTTTCTAAAGAAACAGTGACCTAGCCAAGACGACCTTTCTTATGGAAGCAGCATGATGATCAATGTTTCGAAAAATAAGTAATTTAAGATGGCAATAATGGCTAAATAAAGACTTTCTTGAATTGGCTGTTTGGCTAAATGGTGAAGTTGGCTAAAATTTGGCTGAACCATGATCCTCCCTAGTTAAGTAACGCTATTTAGCAATTTTTGAAAATTGAACAATTTAAGAAGGCATTAATGGCTAAATAAAGACTTGGCTAAATTGGCTGTATGGCTTAATGGTGAAAGTAAGTGTCACACTATAGCCATCGGAGTAGGAAACTAAGGCTTGTCAAGCACTCAGCCAAGAGAGGATAATGGCACATTTGTATCTACAACTGACAAGCCATATCGAATTATTGATTTTTTTTATTATTATTATTTTTTCCTGATGGTCTTTGAGTTTGATTATTCAATAGATAGGACTTGGAAATAGTAGTAAAGATGCTCTATAAGATAGTGTGTGAAAGACATCTATAGAGAAGCGTCGCTTTATAACTTGGAATACCAAGCAAATAGAAAATCGAATTGTCTGTGATCCCGTCATTTGGCTTTTGACTCTGGTGATTATAGAATGAAGTACAAACGATTTTTCCATTTGCAGAAGAATCAATTGTTGCGGCTGAGTTTCAGAAATGGACTTCTGTTTTTCAACCTGTCGTTAGTTTAGATTTAAAGTTTTGTACAGTATCTGTTGATTTTGTTTTATTGTTTCGAAGTATGACAGCGATATATTTTCTTTCCTTTCTAATATTAATAAATAGTTTCACAAAAAGGAATTCATGCAATAAAAACTTCAAAATATTTTATAAACTCATTTCTTAAGCTTAAAACTTTGCAAAATTAATTCCAATTGCAAATTAAAAGAAAAATCTAATTGCATTTAGTTTAAATTTTTGAAAACAAGAATTGAACTCCTATGAACGGAAATTGTTCTTACTAAAAAAATATGAAATTATACGTTTCTTAAAAAAAAGAAGAAAATACCAATTACTGTTATAAAAGAGAGGATATTTCTTATATTTTGATAATAAGTTAAAAAAAAAACTCCAAATGTGCATTTTTATCTTCGTTGCTACTATTATTATAATTCAAAGGCACTGCTTATGGGTAGAGCTGAAGGAGGGTGGCCGGAAGTCCTCCCCAAATCTGGAAAACTATATGAAATACGCGTTTTTATTCTATATAAGTTATAGAAAGACCTCTTTCAAGAGAGAAGCTTTGAATAGATTGGGATGGAGGAGGAGCATGCGCAACTATCTTGGCCTCGACGCTGCGGCCTCCAAACGACTTAGTGTTGCGATGAGTAGTTGGCAGTAGCAATAGTAATAGTAGACAGCATAATTTTTTTTATTAAAATAATATTTTTAACCTATTTTTTGTTGCAATTAATAGATAAAAGGTGTAAACTTACATTTCTTGCTAAAAATGTGATGTAGCAAAGCGTCATTTTCTCATTTTATCAGCTAAAGCTTTAATGATATCAAGGGGGACATAGATTTTTTTTTAAGTTTTTGGGTTCAATTCTCAATATCTATACTTGGTATACAGGGGGGGGGGTAAAGGCAGGATATTGTGTTAGGAAAATTACCCAATGTAAGGAATAAGAGTGAAATTTTGACAATAGATGGCATCTTAGGGCGTCAGCTGTTTTTCTGAGAGCTAAGTTAGGGTGGGGGAGGGATAAAAAGTGGTCATCGGGGTGGAAATAAGAGTCAACATCAGAATGGGGTGGGGGTTAAACTTTGAACAATAGACATGACATAGAAGTTCAGATTGTTAGTAGCACCAGATCAAAAATTCAAATGCACCAGATTTATATTCTTTAGACAAAGCTAGGGTCTAATTTGACAAATGTTAATTTTGCAATTATAATCGAGCGAAGATAAATTTTGACAATAGATGGCGTCTTAGGGCGTCAGCTGTTTTTGCGAGAGCTAAGTTAGGATAGGGGGGGATAAAGATTGGTCATCGGGGTTGAAATACGAATCAACATCATAATGGGGTAGGGGCTAAATTTTGAACAAGAGACATCACATAGCAGTTCAGATTTTTAGTAGCACCAGATTTTTAGCGTCAGATCAAAAATTCAGATGTACCAGATTGATATTCTTATGACAAAGCTAGGGTCTAATTTGACAAATGTTAATTTTGCAATTATAATCAAGCGAAGATAAATTTAAATTTCTTTCTCAAGATCCTCTCGTAATCAATTCCCCTTTTCTTGCTTACTTTTACTAAAAAGCTTTTTTTCTAGTTTTTTTTCTTTTTTTTTAATGAGCATTTAGGTTTAAGCTAGAAGCTGCTGACATTTGGCAGCTGAAAATTAACCTTAAAAAAAGTGAATATAAAAGCAGATTGGCAACATAAACTTTTCCAGAAAAGTTTTTACATATTGATTTCTTAAGTTGGTAATAGAAAGGTGAAATAAAAACGATTTTAAGTCATTAGTAAGACTTATTTTTAAAAATTTGAAAATTTAGATTTTGGGATGAATGCCATACGAATATTTTGGATAAATCTTCTTGAACTCTGAGCCTGTATCACTAATTCCAAAAAGTCTTTTCTTATATCAAGATAGTGAAAGGACTTGGTTGCAAGGGCATATCTTGATTTTTTTTTTTTTTTTTTTTTTTTTTAAGGAGAGGAGATTTTTTGGAATTGTTTTTTCGGAGAGGGACAAAACGATTTTTAAAGCGCGTCAAAAATTTATTTATATGCATTTTTATTAGGTTTTACCAGTCGGACAAAAATTTTGATGGGGTTCAAACTCGTTAACCCCTTCACGAATGATAGTAGGTTCCAATGGTCGTAAAAACAAGTCATATATATTAAAAAAAATTAGCGGTAACTACAAATATTACGCAACCCTTAAACATAGTTACCTCCAATTTTAAGAGCTTAACATAGCGATGAGCTCTTGTTTTGCGTTGCTTCATCATACAGAAATGACGCCATCTTAGAGAGAAGATGGCTTTTTCCACTTCCTCGCTATTGTTGAGGCCTTGCGGGTTTCGTTATAGATCACTAGGAACGGATTTCATTTCTTAAAAAGGGTGGACATCACTAGGTGTCATATTTGGGCTATAAGAGGGGGGAGGGGTGATTACACTGTCCATGTCAGGTTTTTTCGTTGATACTTCAGTTTCTGTTCATCTGAAAGAAATTTCTGCACCCAACATGTAATAATTTCTGCAAACTATGTTTGCAGAATTCTGCAAACAATATTCTAATTTTCTGCAAATAAATTCTGCAAACAAAATTATAATTTTGCAAACAATAATTTCTGCAAAAAATGTTTTCTAGACACAAATATACGATAACACGAAATCAAAAAAGGCTAATGCAACTTATTTCCTCGTATCCTAGTATCCCCCAATCTGAAATTTCAAATATTCACTTTGATTTTATCGTGCAAAAATAAATACTTTGTTTCTCTTATGTACAATTATGTTGCTATCAATTCAATTTAGCATTATGTGAACTTAATTTGCTAATTTTTCATGATTTTATTTCAACCCCTTAGTCGTTAGTGCTTGATTTTAACGTGCAGCATTTTTATTAGAAACTTTGTAGAAGAAACGAAATTAATAAAGATTAGAAATACCTATTTATTGTAATTTTAGAGAAACTTCGAAATAGACTATTCTTTGCGTGTTGTTGAAAAAAAATATCTAATTTTATTTAATGAATTGCTGATTCTCCCATAGGCTCTGTATGTCCTGCTCGGTTAACTTCAGTTTGGTCAAAAATCAAGTGATCTAATATTCAAACCTTTGAAGGCAACTTTTGATTTAGCATTCTTCAACAATTCATGTCGAATTGATTCGATATAGACTATTGTTTGCATGTATCTCTTAGATGATATGCAACTTTACAATGTGAGAAGTAAACAAAGAAAAATCGTACTGAAGAAAAATCGTTGAAGTGGCAAAGACAGTTAATTCACAAAAAATTAAACAAGAAAAACGGGTTTTAATTTCTATAAAGCAGTGAATACAACACATTTAATTAAACACAAATACTCCGAATATTTCGGCCCCACATCTGGGAGCCTTTCTCAACGGAAAAAAAAAATCTTACATAAACATAAAAACATACTAAACAAAACAAAAGAAAAAATATAAATAAATAGGAAAAGAAAACTCACATATTAAATAAACAAACTCCATTCACTGCCGTATACAATCGAATTCTTATATTGACACACCTTCTCACAGAATATAAATTGACATCTATCAAAAAATGAGAATATATTTATGCTTAAACTAAAACAAAAAAGGTCAGCTAACCCCCGGCCCATAACCCCTAAATAGATCTCACAGGTTCATCACCCAATGTTTGAATTATAAATTGAACAGATTCGTTTGCTTGCAAGCTTAGCTGCAGTTCGTTTACCTTTCCCAGCATTTAACCCAGTCTGACCTTTGTCCGCAAGGTCATCATTCGTATCCGAACTATTATCAAAAATAGTACTGGTTGAAAATTTTACCTGCTTTTTAATTAAACTATTATAAATCGAATTGATCCTAAAATCCCCTTCATCTCTATTGGTACTAATACCCCCATATATTATCTTTTTTATTTCTATAATTTCCCTGCAGCTTTGTAAAAGTCCTACAGACGTATCTACTATTTTTGTTTGATCAAACAAAAATAGTAGATACGTCTGTAGGACTTTTACAAAGCTTCAATTTTTTGTAAATGGAAAAGCAGTGTGGTCTAAGAAATTATTTACAGTTAATTCAATTCTGATTGTTTTAATTGGTTAAGTATATATTTATAGAACTGAACAAATATAAAACATATATCGAGTTAATGGTGGTTATAATAGTTTATATCGTTTATGGTTAATATCGAATAAATTCGATATAAACTATTGTTTGCGTGTCTCTGAGCTTTAGTAAAGGTTTTATCCTTGTATGGTATACCAGACAAATACATTAAAGTGATTAGTGCTATGTACGAGAATAACACTGCTGCGGTTAAGGTAGGAAATGAGGTTAGCAGCTGGTTTTGTATTAAATCAGGAGTTAAACAGGGCTGTGTTCTATCCCCCTTTATATGAATTATTTTGATGGACTTTGTTTTAAGGAGCACAGGAAAGGCAATGAGAGACCACGGAATCAAATGGGGAGGAAAAAGTCTCCTGGACTTGGATTATGCTGATGATTTAAGCATCCTAGATGAAAGTGTGAGCAAAATGAATGAAGTTTTAGAGGTTTTGCGAGTTCAGGGTGCTAGTATTGGTTTGAAAATTAATGTTAGGAAGACTAAGTCACTAAGTCTAGGAATAAGTGAAGATGAAAAGGTGACGTTGGGTAATGAAAAGATTGATCAGATGGGCAGCTTCACTTACCTTGGTAGTATTATTAGTAAAGATGGTGGGAGCAGTGAAGATGTTAAAAATAGAATAGCCAAGGCTCAGGGTGTTTTTTCATAGTTAAAAAAAGTCTGGAAGAAAAGGAAGATAAGTCTGCAAACCAAGATTAGAATATTAGAAGCTACAGTGATGACAGTGGTCAAATATCGCTCTGAAGCATGGACGCTCCGAAAAGCGGATGAAGATTTGCTAGATGTTTTCCAGAGAAATTGCTTAAGGATTGTTCTGGGTACTCGGCTGACTGACCATATTTCAAACAATAGGCTATACGAAAAATGTGGTTCAATACTGCTGTCTAGGTCTATAATGAAAGAAAGGTTGAGGTGGTTAGGGCATGTTGTGCGGATGAAGGATGACAGATTGCCGAAGATTGTTCTTTTCGGCCAACCATCTAGGGCTAAACGGAAAGCAGGTCGCCCCCGTCTGGGGTGGGAGGACGTCATAAAGAAAGATTTGAAGGAAATGGGAACTTCGTGGGCGGGTGTAAAAAGGGAGGCTTTGAATAGATTGGGGTGGAGGAGGAGCGTGCGTAGCTGTGTTGGCCTCAGGCGGCTTGGTGCTGCGGTGAGTGGTTAGTAGTAGTAGTAGTAGTAATAGTTTATATCGCTTATCGATTATATCGAATTAATTCGATATAAGCTATTGTTTGCATTCCTTTCTAAGACGATATGCAACTATACTTGTTGAATTAGCAAGTAAAAATCTCCTTGTTTCGATTGGTTAAGTTGAAGTTTACACAGCCATATTAACCTTTTAAAAATTGGAAAAATCGAGAACTCAATTTTTAATGAAATACGCAGTTACCTCCATACGTAGTAATATAGTTTTTTTAGTAGTAGCTACCCCATTAAAAAAGGAAGCAAAGATGAAAAAGCAACGAAGGAATAAGCTAAAACGTCCAGCACAAACAGCTTAAAAAGGTGTAGCTTTCCTTTGCACGTTTAGTTATCTCTGGGAATCAATGGATTGTACTTGTAATTATGCTTGTACGTCTGAACTTGTGTGCACATCAGGCTTTTTCACCTTGCCCGGTATCAAGACTCTTCAACACCTGTTTGGACCATGTAGTTTGGTCTGCAGCCAGCTTTTTTGCAAATGGGAGCAATTGAGTTGTCCATCCATGACCGAACTTTCTAAACCCTCCAATAGGTTCAAGTTTATAGGTACCAGTTTTTCCAATTTATTTCCATGAGCTAAGGGTCTCAGCTAGAAGGAAGAGTACAGGGAGGCAAGTACTCTGTTGACCTCCCTTGACATGGCCCAACCATTTAAGTCGACGCTCCTTGATCGTGATGGCAACGCATCTCTTGACACCGCTCATCAGTGTTTTAACTATGGCAGCCAAACTTCAGAACTACGTGCAATTTTAAATGCAATAAAGACAATACTATCTTCGAATAACTGCTGGTATTATCTAAGATAAACTTGTATTTAAGGGGGCAAAATGTATTTTTGCCCCTTAAACATGCCCCAAAAACATAGAGGGGCTACCTTTCAAAATATAGTGGGGTATTGGCTACCTGGTGGCTAAAGTGTCGTTTGTGCTTTCCTGAAAAGAACAATGTAATTTGGACAGTTTTAAGCAGTTTATTATAAAAAAAAATCAAGCTTTCTAGGAATTTTCCATACTAGCACATTCGTAAAAATAATTAAATGATTTTATTACTATAATTTCAGAAATGGCGGATCGATTTCTCCCTAAGTTCGCATTTAATTCTTTTTGAAGTCACTATTTACAAATATGAGACTAAAAATGTAATTTGAGTTGTTAAAACAAAAAAAACTGTTGCACCCGTTTGAAAAATACATTCCCATTTACACCTTAATTTAATTGAAATATTTTTCGCTCTAATTGAGAATCTTAAGCTAGGTAAGTACATATTTCACAAATGGGGTTCGATTTCAAAATACCATTTCCATCGAAATATATGCATAATACATTCAAATATCTTCACTGAGATCCCCTCGTCCCACTCCACGTGCTCGGGACGTTTTCCTCCACGTTTTCCTCAGGTAAGCCAACCTGAGGAAAAAATTTATCAATCCAGTTTCAGGTGTCACATACTGCTATCAAAGCCGTATCCATGGAGGGGGATATGGAGTTTGAACCCCCCTCTCCCGAAATAAAAAAAATACATATAAATAAATTTTTTCTGTGTTTTAAATTGTAATCTCCGCCCGAACAAAAATCTCTTGTGTTCCCTTGATTGTTACATTCAATCTTCAGATAATTTGACTTCATTAAGGTCTATTTTCCACTGTCAACATGGCCTTAATTTACAAGCCTATCAAAAAGAAATCAAGTTTTTTCCCATTTTCAGGCAATAGAAATAGAAACAGCAATGCTAGTTTAAAATTTTTTCTTACATAGGTATCCACCTTGTCTAGAAACTTGAGAATGCAATTTTCAATTCAATTGGAGATTTAAAGTTTAAGGAAAAATTTTTGTGTGTCCCGAATTTTTTTTTTGTCTGGAATGGTCAAAAACAGTATAAGTAAAGACATTTTTTTTTGGGGGGGGGGTTACTTGTACACGAGGTTCTTATTGACGCAAGAACCCATGGATATGAGTTTTATGTTTTAAAAATAGTGTTTGCTGTTTTCGTAAAAACCAATATTTCGGACACAAAAACTGAAATCCCTTTATCGTCCCCAAACACCCCCGAAAAGGTTCAATTTGACTCATACAACCATTCGCGATATATTACAGGCTCTCTAATTTTAATAATATGGGTGTATGTACTTTCTTTCAAATTACATCATTACTTCACCGCAAATTATTTCATAGTTTCACTGAAGTTAATAGTGCTAATATTTTTGGCTGGATTCATGGGCGCCCATAAGCTGAATTCCAGGGGGGGGCAAACTTCGTCTAATTGCTACTTTTAATGCTATATAATAGAAATCTCAGAACAAAAATATAAAAATAAGGCAGCATCATTCATCCAGGGGGGGGGGCAAGAGCCCCCCCCCCTGCCCCCCCATATGGGCGCCCATGGCTGGATTGGAGACACACATTTCTTGGCCCTATGCACCCTCTTCTTAAAGACAAGATTTAAAGCCCTCTACCCTCTTTTACTCCAGGAACATGAAAAGTTCATGTCAATCCACACAAGCCGTTTGAGAGATGTTGCACATATGTTATTTTGATAACTTGGACACTTAGTCTCTTTCGATTTACCTCCTCTTTCTCTTATATTTTTTAAGTCAAAATTTGAACCCCATTTGCCTCCATCCTCTTCCATCCATCTCCTCCCTTCTCCATCCCCCTACAACCATATCCTGCCCTTCTCCACCTCCTTCCAACCATCTTCCCCCCTTCTCCATACCCTTCCAACCACCTCCTTTCCTTCTTGACCCCCTTCCAACTATCTCCTCCCCTTCTCCGTCCCCTTCCAATCATCTTTTTCCCTTCTCCATCCCCTTCCAACCATCTCCCTCTCTTCTCCTTCCCGTTTCAACCATCTCTTCCCCTTCTCCATGTCCATCCAACCATCTCCTCCCCTTCTCCATCCCCTTCCAACCATCTCCTCCCCTCTCTTTCTCTTATATCCTTAAAGTCAAAATTTGATTCCCATTTGCGTCCATCCCCTTCCAACTATCTTTTCCCTTCTCCATCCCCTTCCAATTACATCCTTCCCTTTTCCTTCCCCTTCCAACCATCTTCTCCACTTCTCCATCTCCTTCCCTTCCCTATCCCCTTTCAACCATCTCCCTTCCTTCTCCATCCCCATTTAACCCAAAGAAGTCCCAACTCGATCCCACCAAATTGTTCCTGAGATAATGCCGACACGTTATTTCAATAACCTGAGTACATATAGTTTCTTTCAGTGTACATTACTACTTTACCGGGAACAAGATTCTAGACCCACAAGGATTTGGGGATGCAAAACCTGTTTTACAAATTAGACACCTATATCTTTAGACCCTACCTCTTTGTCCAATCTCCCGAAGTCAACAGTTTACGTCCTCTTTTTACCCACCCCAGCCTAAACTTCCTGAAAGTTTCAACCTGATCCCAAAGCATTCCCAGGATCTTGCAGATACGTTATCTGGATCACCTAGCAACAGCATCCTTTGGCTTTTTTCGCTACTTAGCCAGAAGCGGGTTATAGGTCCTGTAGGGACTTATAGTGTAGAAATAGATAAAATTTCCTGTTTTTTTAGTCCTTCTCCCCTCGGCGACTCTTTCAATTCCTTCCGAGCTCTAGTTGGCCAACTTAACACTCCCTTAAAGTTTTACATTGATGCGTCGCGTCGACCCGTACCTGAGATATTGCAGATATACTATTTGATGATGTTGCCAAAAGGATTAGGTGGACCAGAGAGATAATTTTTTTAGCCACTCCCTCCTCTGCACAACCTGAAGGCTTACCAATCAAGTCCCATAGCCTAGACAATGCCTATTTAAAGTTTCAAGCCAGTTGAAAAAAGAGCTTTAATAACCATTTTCATTTCCTGTACTCGGAGATCCCGTGCCCAAGCTAAGAAAGGAATTGTATCCTTCTAGGATTTCCGTTTTTGGGGATCTGCAATTTTTCAGATTTTAGTTGCCAGGGCCTAGTAATTTAAGGATATAAATTTGAACTGATCGAAAAGATTGAGCACTTTATTTGGACCTGATTTTTTAGGGGGGATGGTTGCATTCCCAAACTAAAACTATTTTTATGCAATGGGGTTACCAAACAGTATTATATTAAGTTCCTCTTTGGCATAGAGACTTGCTGTAGGCAACACTAGAGGCGGTGTTTGTAAGGTTAATACTTGAATATATCAAATTATTTTACCCCCTTTTAACTCTAAATGCTCTCTTGTTTTTTGGTTGACTTTTTATGCTTCGACAATGATTACACATTTCAAATTATTATTGATTTGTTTTAGACTTCTGATAAATATGAACTTTCCCATCATACCTTCTTTAGTTTGTTATATATTTTGCTATTTTTTTTCGTAGTGATTTTTTTTATTGATGAAATAAGTTAATTAAATTTTATGTTATAATACGAAACATATTTTTCAAAAATATATTTAAAATAAAACATATTTTGATTTTTTTTGTATGGATTTGAATTTCTCTAATCGACCTTTCGCTGTTCTTTTATTTATATTTTTGCTTTTGTAATCATTGTCTTTTATTGCTTTTCTTTCAAAAAATACAAGTTCGGCAAGGTTTGTGATTGAGAGCCTCTGAGTGAGTAAAGCTCTATCTTATTAATCCTGAACCCGGTTGATATCAATTTTTTTAACTTGTAGAATGTCGGTTGAGTTGCTAGACCTAAACTTTCCTAAAAATTTCCGTTGAGTTACTAGACCTAAACTCTCCAAAAAATGTTCGTTGAGCTAGCAGACGTTAGACAATTATGTAATTAATTAAAGTTACGCTTCTAGTTTGAAATATACCGTAGGCTCAGTTATATTTGCTAAATAGGCAGTGCTAGTGAGCAGTTTATATATTTTATTTATATTAATTTCTGTACCTTAAAGGAAAAATCCTGTTTTGCTTTTTATTTTAAGCTATTTGGTCTATTTCTCTCTTATATTCTGGAAACTTTTCACAGTTTTCTCTTTTATAAGTAAACCAACCTTGAACATGCGTGAAAATACAATTTTTCTTTCTTATTGTTTTTATAGATTACTGCGTTGCTAAGTTTTTTTTTTTTTTTAATTACAGTTTAAGTAAGAAAGTACTTAACTCCCGATAAGATCAAGGAATTTTCATTCTTAAGACATTTTTAAATATGTTTTATTTTTATATTTAATTAATATTTTGTATAATTTAACATTTTGATTCTGTCATTTGGCTCTTTATATAGTTTAACTATTTAGTTAATATATTTTAGTTTATATTTAATTTACTATTCAAAAGGAAGACCCAGTCGGGAGATTATTTTAAACTAATGACAATTAAAATATATGATCCTCATATCAACAGCGCATATTTGTCAAAGAAATTTCCAAATTTAACTTTTAATAAAATAAATGTCCATTTATTTCTTATTTTTTGGATACTTTTACAATTTACTTCTCTAAACTAAAACGATTTTCAAACGTTGCAAAAATACTCACTTATTTTTTTTTATTTTAGACCCCAGCGATTGAGGTTAACTTCAACCCTGGCAAGCCAAGACGTAAAAGAGCCATTGGGCTCAGCTGTGACGAAAATTCAAAAGAAACGAGGTGCTGCAAGTTCCCTTTAACTGTAGACTTCGAAGAACTTGGCTGGGATTTTATTATATCTCCACAGAAATATGAATCGAACATGTGTGGTGGAGAGTGTCCTACGGCATTCCTCCAAACGTACCCTCATACGCATATTGTGCAGCAAACTAATCCCTCACGGAAGGGCGGCCCATGTTGTGCCCCACAAAAATTATCATCAATAACGGTACTTTACTTCGATGCTGAGTTTAATATTCATATGACAGTTGTGTCAAACATGGTTGTCGATAGATGTGGATGTTTCTAGGTTTGCGCTGGTAAAAGACCAATTTTTCTATGTCAATATAGTACAAAAGATAAATTAGGTATCTGTGCAAATCTACCTCTTTCAAGGTTCCCTGAAGGTATTTCGGGTATTTGATCAATAAAATATAAGTTGCGAGGGTTGTCTTCCAACACATTCAAAGAAAACAAGAGAGATTAATCTCCTAAAATTCCGAGGTTTAATTTCATTAATTTAAGTCCATAACATCTTTTTGAACATCAGTCAAAGGGTATGCCAGAAAGAGAAGCCAATAACCCCGCCTTATTAAAACCTGATTGGTTTCTATGTGTGGCTATAAGTCAGGACAGAGAACGAAGAATAAATCCCGCCTGATTGGTTCTGCTGTGTGAAATCTTCGCCCAATAATAAGAGTGGAATTTTTCTAATAAATAGTCTTTATTTCTCCTTGCGGTTGAAGTGCTTCCTCAGTTGCTTCTTAAAAATTTCCTCTAAAAAAACGTTTATGGTTATCACTATTGGTTCATTTACTCGTAATGTGGTATCGTGTACAATATACCATTTGTATGTGTTTACAAAAACTGAAATTATTGATGTAAATTATTACGGAGTAAAAACATTTACCATAATAATTCTAGGTTGTTTATTTAGTCTTGTTATATTATGCAAATAATTCAATCACCAGAAACTGTTTATAGTTCGAATTAGCGTTTATATTTGTTTCTCTGGTTTTATCATACTATATGCGTGATTGGGGTCAATTTTAAGGGGGCATTACCCATTGAGAAAAAATGTTGGATCAAAACTTCAATCATTTCCCAAAAATTTGAGGTACCAAGGATATTAAAATGTAATATTTATTTGAGCCTGGAACTATTTTTGGTCTATTTAGGCCTAAGAACCGTCGATCTTTTATTAAGAACCCAATTTCCGATTTTGCCTAATTTCTTAGTCATACATAGTTGTGTAACTTTCCTCTTAACCAATGAAAAATTAGATTTTATTTTCACTGTCCTTGGTACTTGAAGAGGTACATGCAGGTATGTGACATCAAAATTGCATCTTACTGAGTTAACCCAAAATATCTCCTACTACTAGCACACTGGCGAACTCGGTTCCTTTCTATCTAAGTCTGTTCAGACCTTCATTCTTCCCTCTTTCTATAAGAAGTTCAAATTTACTTATATCCTATTCTTTCTTATTTCCTATAAGCAAATTAATTTCCATTGATTAGAGATTCTATATATATCCTATAATTATAAATTCTTTCTTATTTCCTAGCCCAAGGACGCCAAACTTTCATTAGACCACAGAAATTTGTACGAGTACTACTAACAACTCATTGCAGCAACAAGTCGCTTCAGGCTAACATGGCTTCATATACTCAACCTCCATCCAATTATGTTAAAACTTCAATATTTACCCCCTCCAAGGAATCCCCACTTTTTCTTAAATATTTTCTGATAATTTCATCCCGTCAGACTCGAGGATGACCTACTTTATGGTTTCTGACTTGCTATTCTGTAGTAAATAGCATACCCACCTTAACCTTTCATTCGTTATAGCTCTACAGAGTGGGACCGAACAACATCTTTGTACAGTCTGTTATTGGATACAAGGTCACTGTAACAAGTGTCTGAAGCTGACCTTGGATAGCTCCTCTGGAAACACCTTCCTCAAATTTCGAACTTGTCACTGTCCAGAGCCATAATTGAACAGAGCCATTACCATAGCTTTTAGTGTGTTCTCCAAACATATATAGGCGGACGTGCCTTTGTAATGGCAGTGTTCAATTATGGCTCTGGAGAGTGAAAAGTTCAAAATTTGAGGAAGGTGTTTCTAGAGGAGCTGTCCAAGGTCAGCTTCAGACACTTGTTGGAATAACCTTCTTAAGACCATAGGCAAGCGTGTCTTGTTTGCTTCTCATTACAGGCAATCTAACTGTATTATGTCAGTTTTAGATTCTTGGTCAACATGCCTGAGACTCAAGGCAGGCATGACTTTCAAAAAACTAACAAACAAGTATATGCCCAATAAAAGAGTCATGCTTACTCCCGCCATTTACCTGTGCCGCAGCCATTTAAACATTTGCCTCTCAATTACTTGGACTATCTGTATTGGCTTTTCTCTTTCTACAATTAGCCATTCTTGATGTATCCTACTGCAAAATACTTTATAACTTCAATTCATGGTCTTAAGAAGGTCATTCCCACAAGTGTCTGAAGCTGACCTTGGACAGCTCCTCTGGAAACACCTTCCTCAAATTTTGAGCTTGTCACTTTCCTGAGCCATAATTGAACACTGCCATTACCATAGCTTTCAGTGTGTTCACCGAACATCTATTGAAGTAACCCAACAGTGCTTCTTTAAGCTATTTTACTTAAAAGTAGTTTAAAAGCCAAGAAGACAATATATCGTCTTTTCAAGGGAGTTGTTATTGTTATTTATCTAGGTAGCCGTTAGGTACTGTATATAATCTATAATTTATGTAAAAAACGTGTTTGTCGGAAACCCGTATATTTGTATATAATATCAAAAAGCGAAGTTCTTTGTTTCCATTTAGGACAAGCTGTAGCCACTGAACAAGGCCATACCCAGGATTTTTTTTTCGGAGAGGGGTTTTATTCAAAGGTTTTTTTCGTGGGGGGGGGGAGCACAAAAAACATAAAAAATTTATACAAAATTTGTTTATATTCATTTTTGTTACGTTTTTACGAGTCAAAAAATATTTCGGGAGGGGTTCAAACCCCCTAATCCCCCCTTTGGGTACGGCCTTGCCACTGAATAAGATGTGATTGCAATTGGCGTAAATCACCTCCAAGACACCCATAATATCTGAAAGTTCCCTTCACCCGATTTTCCGTAGATTAGGCTAAAAAGACAATGAAACGCTAAATATTTACTGATAAAATGCAACGCTGCGGAAATTCAATCAAACAACATCCATCTATAGCTGCTGATTCACATTTAAACATCCAAATCTCCATGTAGCAGCACTAGAACTCAAGTGCCTAGACCTGAGACCATCAAGCTGAGAAAAAGATTAATCACCAAGGGGTAGCACAGTGGATTCATACACAGCTTGGCATTATGGGTTCTGGGATTAGATCCCCGCTGCTCCAAGGTTAGGCGACAAGCCTGCTACCTGTTGCTTTAAAAAAAGACCCCACAACTGAAATGTCTATCTGACGCCTCAAGTACAATCTATGGCTCTCGAGGCTCTTTATCCTTTTGATTTCTTGCGATCTTGAAGTCTACTAGACATATTATGAGCCAATTTTCTTTTTAGACCATCTTGACGGTATATAATTTTTAAGACCACACTGCATTTCAATTGAAAGAATTTAATAAATTACAATTTAGAAAAATATTTCAATAAAACAGTGGAACAAAACAGAACAGAAAACCAACAAATTTTAATTAATAAAAATCCAAATGTTTTGACTCCATGTCTGGGAGCTTCTATCAACGTACAAAAAATGTGTAAGGCTAAATCAATCACAACTAGTCCCCGAAGCCGCGCCGCGCCGAAATGACAGCGGCGAATGTGTGATTCAGTATCGGTGGCGGCGCGCCGCCAGGCACGCCGAAATTTTTTTGGTGGCGCGCCGCCGATTTTAGACCGGCGGCGCGCCATGGCGCGCTGATTTTTCTAATTAAAAATAATAATAAAAATTCCACTTCACCAAACACGTTCAACCTCGATTTTAGTAAGGATTTTTAAATGGTTGGCTAAAAACATACAAGAACAATATGACAAAACAAGAATTTTTTGGGCCGTGCGGAAAGTGTTTATGTTCACCGTCGATCAGACCAAGTAGAATTCTCATTTTTAGCCACTAGACCCAGGGAAACCTATGTTGTTAAAGGAAGTGAAAAAAACAAAAAACAAATAACAACATCGAAAAAATACTGTATACAAATCAGATACCATGGCTTAACAACACCAACAATTTTAAATCAGCGGTTAAATCACTTCAGTTACAATTGATGTAACAAAAAGTCAGTTTGTTCACTCTTCCTGGAGCCATTGATCTTTTTGCAGTCACTATCAGTCCTGTCGTGCTAAAAAGGCGTTTAGCTGGGGCACATGTGGCCGGTACAGCCAGAACTTGACGAGCGTAAACTGCCACTCGCGGGATCTGATACTAGTACTGGACCTTGGGGTCCCACAGAATGCCGCAAATGGGCTTCTTCTTTGTATCTGCTGAAATAAGTTGTTTTATAAGGGAGAACAAACCTGCACCTTCACCATAGGGCTCCTGCGCACTACACTACAGGATGAACTAAACTGCACCTTTACCCTCTTTTCTTATCAACACGGAATAACCCTCCGAAATTCTTTTCTGAAAGAAGTGGTCAATATATAACGTTTCAAGTCAAAGTTTAAGGCTACTTCAACTTCAGTGTGCTCTGCTAACTGTGCAAAAAAATGTAATTCATTTCTATAGATATATTTCTATACTTGCTCTAGATAATCTACCAAGCGGGAAACTACCGCAAATCAGCATCGATAAATAAATGAAACCCAAAACGAACAAAAATAACAAATAACTGAGTCAAACTCAAAACGAGCAGAAATTAACATAAGTTGGGTTCAAAACCCCCTATGCCTTCCCAAGGCCAGAACATAATTTTCACTTTACTGAAAAAATATAAATGTTTTTACTTTTTTAACTTTAATAAATCAAATAATATTAACATTTTGATTACTAAATATCAGTATATGTATATGAAACTGACAATGCATATTCATTTGTATTTTTGTCAGTGAAGTACAAATTATGTTCTGGCCTTGGGAAGGCATAGGGGTTTTGAGCCCAACTTATGTTAATTTCTGCTCGTTTTGAGTTTGACTCGGTTATTTATTGTAATTTCTGTTCGTTTCGGGTTTCATTTACTTATCGATGCTGATTTGTGGTAGTTTCACGCTTGGTAGATTATTTGACTTTAATTTTGCTCATTTTTGGTTTAATGGAGTTCTTTACTTTTCTTTGAAAAAACTTATTTTTTGGAAACAGTTTTTTTAATTAATTTCTGTTCGTTTTATATTGACATAGTCTTTTCAGGGAAAAAGAAAATCATACTTTAAATCTTTTCGTTTTTGTAAGAATTTATAGTTTGGCCTGCTATTTGTATGCTGGAAAACAATTTTCAGCAAAATTTAACAACATAGACCCTTATAAAAATCTGGACACAAATAATAGTGTTTAATTTAGTTTCATACCTCCTCTAGTTGACCTGAAATGGAAAACTTGATAACATTCGCAAAAAAATTTGTTTACTTTCTTTGATAGCTTGGATACACTTACGCTATTTTGATTTGGTCAAATTTTAAGAGCAGAAGAAGCTCTGAAAGTTTGAACATAATACCCTCAGTCGTTCTTGGGATACTGCTGAGATGCCTTATTGGGAATTAGCATAAACACAGTGCATTTTGATTTAATCTTAAGGCAACATTTACTTTTTAAACATAAAGGCAAATGGGAGGGTGGGCGTGGGAGGGGGATTAGTTTCCCTCCAATCACTTTCGACCATTAAAAAGGACATCAGCCCTTTCTATTTTCAATCGAATGAGCCCTTTTCGAAGTTCCTACGACAACTTCTTCGATACGAAGTGCCCTGGTCTAAACAACAACAACAACAAAAAAATGATACATTATAGCCACATCGATCTCTACTATAAAAATGTCAAGCCTTCCAATCACTTTCGATTATTAAAAAGGGCACTAGGCTTTTCGATTTCCAAACTAATGATCCCTTTTTGAGTTTCTACGACAACGCTTTCTATAAACACCGTATATGCCCCCAGGGCATAAATGACAACCACTACCCTAAGGGCTGTGAGGGTGGTTGTCATCCTCTAAGACCTAATTTCCAGAACTTTCAACTACGTTAAACAAAATGGCTATCTCAAAATTTTGATTGTATGTGTTTCGGGAAATGGTGGGCGTGGAAGGGAGGTTAGTTGCCTTCCAATCATTTTCGACCATTAAAAAGGGCACAAGCCACTCCAATCTCTAATTGAATGAGCCCTTTTCAAAGTTTCTACGACAACTTCTTCGATATGAAATGCCCTGGTCTAAAGGAAAAAATAATAAATAATACATTGTGCCAACACCGTTCTTATATACCTCCAGGGCATAACTAAAAAACCCTTACCCTAAGGGTTGTTGGGGAGTAACCTCCTCAAAAAACATATTTTCTCTCTGGAAATCAGTTACTCTGAACAAAAAGGCTATCTTAAAATTTCGATTGGATGTGTTTGGTGAAAGGGTGGGCGTGGAAGGGATGTTAGCTGCCTTCCAATCACTTTCGACTATTAAAAAGGGCACTAATTATTCCAATTTCCAATCGAATGAGCCCTTTTTGAAGTTTCTACGACAACTCCTTCGATACGAATTGCCCTGGTATGGAAAACAAAAAAAAAAAAACAAAAAAAAAATAATAATATATTTTGCCAACATTGTTCTTTACTTAGACATCTCGATTGCGCTGCCTATGACAACATCCTGAATTGCCTAATGCTCTTTCACCTACCTCTTTTCATCCGAAAAATCATAAAGAAAAATGGACAGCATTTTAAAGTGGAAGGTAGAATTTTTGTTTCAAGAAAAATTTCTTCTTCTCCTTCCTATGAACCGATATACATGGCGAGCCCAAGATGACAGTATTTATTTTTAAGAAACAGATTAGCCGGGATGACGGTTGAAGCCCGGAGGTCGATATCGATAACCAAAAAAGAGAAAAAAAACGGCGGCGTATTAGTGACGCCGCCGCCGATAGAATCAGCGGCGGCGTCAGCGCGCTGATGCAAGCTCGGCGGCGCGCCGCCGTTTTTTTTTCGGTGACGCGCCGCCGATTTTCGGCGCGGCTTCAGGGTCTAATCACAACATATAAAGAAAAAGAAAAACAATAAAAAACAAATAAATAAAGCTCACAATTTAATCATTTCTAAATGTCACTGCAATCACTGCAAATGGCATGAATATGTTAGCAATTCATGCACTACTAACAGCAAACACAAATGAAAAAACAAGTTGACGAAATAAATGCAGTAATAAGTAATAGGTAGACGAAAATAAGTAAAAACAAGACTGCAAATTGTTTGGCTCTCCAAAGATACACTCCGATTGATTGAAGGGGAAGATCTGTAAAACAAGCACAATCCCAACGGAGTGAACCACAATGATGTGGCATCATACATCGTCTTCACATATTGAAAAAAAAATCATTTTTATTTTGTCCGATTTTTATTTTAGCTGTTTTTTTAAACAGCTTGGCCTCAATGCGAAGCACTTGTAACTATTTATTAATTATTATATACTGTTTGTCATAAATGAATCTGAGCTTTTCGCGAAAAAAAAAGCATAGTTGGGCTTGTACCTAAACGCCTTATTTTCAATGTAGAAGAAGTAAAAATAAAATAGTGTAAATTTTGTTTCCCTTTCCCATCATCAATAGATGATTTTTATGTAGTTCAATGGAACAAATCTTGAGCTACTGCATCTAGTTTACAAACAATTCTCTACAAATATCTACCTGCGACAAATAATTCATCAGTCGGCTTGAATTTGGAGCTTTCAACAGAACAGTCTTTTTAACAAATTTCGTTTTATTTTGACACAGACTCTTTTAGTACAAAAGATAATAAACAGGTCTTTGAAAAAATTCAAAAAGGAGTTTTTACTATTTGCACGTGATATATGTCTGAAGAAATGTGTGGTTTTGAATCATGGAAAACCAACTAATCCAAAAACCGAGATAAGGTATATTTTATTTTTCCATCATCAGTAAATGATTTTTAAAAAGATTATATGATCAAACAATACAATATATTATGGAATCATTTCTTATGCAAACAACTTCATCAAAATGACTTATGAAACGGTATTACAAAAATCGAAATTGAATTACCTTTACATTAATGAGTCAGAAACAACTCTGAACTCTTGTGAGCATAAATCAACGAATAAATAGTTTTGAAGTACTTAGATAGAGCTTGATTTTCCAAACACCAGGAAACACGAAACACCAGGAAACAATTAACGCAAACTTGCGTTAATTAAGTAAATTACACTATTTTAGATTACGTTAGGGGGGCGCCCCCTTGCCCTCCCCTGGATCTGCCACTGCCAAACGCTATAGAATACATATGCAACTTTTCTAAACTAAATAACAGTTCTGAGAGTACAGATTACTATTTTTAATTTTTATTTTAATTTTCTCAATACTTCTTGCATTATAATGTACTTAAACTTTCTTATTCTTTGCATTAGGGACTAATTACAAGATTTTGTTACTAATTACATATACAGTTACTTAGTTTTAAGTTACTTTTAGTTTAATTAAGTATATTTAAAGGTACGCTCCACAAAAAGAATCAATAATAACCGTTATATCATTGATGCATGGATTAGAATCAATAAATACACATAAAATTCATAATTTTTATTTCAGAAGTATGCTTATTGAATTAATATTTGAAATGATTTGAAAACATTTTCTTCTAAATAGCATGATAGATAAAAGCTGTATTTGATTTATAATTTTTGTAAGAAAATTTATCAACACAAAAGAAAACGTATTCCATTAATATTTATACAAAATTTTGGCTTGGAAAATTTCGTTCCTTCCGAATTTTTTTGACAAAACTTCTTTGGAAAATTTAAAATTCTGAAACAAGAATGTAAAAACTTGAATTTTACGAAATTTAAAGAATTCTTAAATAATTTGAAGCAAAAACTAAAGATGGTATTTTTATTTACTGATGCGTTTTAACGTTTTAATTAATGATTTGAAAACGTATTATTCTAAATAGCATGATAAATAAATCTAAACTGTAATAGATATATACTTCTTCTAAGAAAATTTCTAAACACAAAAGAAAAACGTTATCAATTAGTGCTCATATGAAATTTCGGCTTGGAAATTTTCGTTCCTTTCAAATTTCCTGAACAAGACTTCGAAAATTTGGATTACTGCGAAAATTTGAAATTCTGAAACAAGAATGTAAAAAATTAAATTTAACGAAATTAAAAGAAATTCGCAAATAATCCGAAGCAAAAGCTGAAGATGTGATGATATTTTTGTTTATTAATACGTTTTAATTTTTTAATTAAAGATTTGAAAACGTATTTTTCTAAACAGCATGTTGAATAAATCTAAGCTGTATTTGATTGGTATTTTGCCCATGTAAATTTCTAAACAAAAAAGAAAAACGTATTCCATTAGTGCTCATACGAAATTTTGGCTTGGAAATTTTTGTTCCTTTCAAATTTCCTGAACAACTTCGGAAATTTGCATTTCTGGGAAAATTTAAAATGAAAAAAAAAGAATGTAAAAATTTGAATTTAACGAAATTGAAAAAGAATTTTTAATAGTACAAAGTAAAAACTAAAGATGTCCTGGTATTTTTATTTACTAATGCATTTTAACGTGTATTTTTATATTTCAAGGATATTTTTCAAAATTAAATTGTATTTTAATTAATTTTTTCTGTTATCAATATTGCTGCTGAGCTCAAGAAACCTATTCCATTTTAGTTTTTTTTTTTTTTTTTTTTTTTTTAGCAAATTTGTGATAAAAATACATGAATAGACCGCTTTCCTAAAGCGTTAGCTTAAAACTCGAAATACCAAGGAATCAGAAAATTCAAATTAAATATATTGTGAATTTTTCTTCTATCCTTAATAACTGTCTTCATTTATTGATGATCGAAACAGGGAAAAGAAGAGATTAAAGAAGAATGTGTATAAAAAGATCATTAAAAATAATTTAAATTTATTTCTTGAGCTTCAAACTTTCTCAAAATGATTTTCCAAGTCTCATTACCTTTACAATAAGATAATAGAGTAAGCTCCATTATCTTAATGGTTTTTGTGAAAATTTAGTAATTTTTTTGTTTAGGCAATGTAAAAAATCCCTATAAATAGTAATAAATCACTAGGGGTGGCAACCCTGAATATACCTATTTAATAAATACAACACTAATGGGGATTTTTTGTGATTGCACAAGATAAATATTTATAAAAAATATTGAGCCCTTGGAACTTGGAATGTCAGTCAATTAGATTCAAATCATTTAGTAACCATTTTATTTTTATCATTTGACTTGTGAGGTTAAATGGATAAAAAAAAAAAAAAAAAAAAATTCGTGATTTTGTTTAATGTTCAATCGTTGTAATTGGATTTTAGAATCGGAGTCTTTTTTCCAAAGTGTCCTTAATCTAGATTTAAAGTTTTATAGTTAAAAGATTTCTTTAATAAAAATAATAAAATGATTTCTTAAATTATTTTTCTATGTCTGAAATTTATAATTTCTTAAACCGAATTGGCCTGTCATAATTTAAAGAAAAAAACAACAAAAATATTTTGTTTTTAAGGCCAAACGAAAATACTGAAAAAAAACAAATATTTCGAAAGGACAGCAACCTCTCTTCTTCACCGTGAACCAAAAAATAGTTAAGAAAATTTCAAAAAGACAAAGAAATAACCAAAAACAAATGTGTCCCATTTTGTTCGTTTTTTCATTGTATAAAGTTTATCAAAATGAAACAAAAACATAAAAGCCTAATTCTAATTGCCTTTATGTTAAAGTGCCAGAAACTATTCTGAATACACATTAAAATGGCAAGGGCACTAATTGTCATTACAAAATTATATGTTTAATGCATATTTTAAAACAAATCAGGTATAAAACAGGAGGAGGTATAAAACAAAATCAAACAATAACCTACTATTTGTGTCAGGATTAAAAAAATTTGAAAAAGAATCTCCAACATACAAATAGCTAGCCAAAATTTGAATTCTTACAGAAAAAGCCCCCAAAAATATAAAATATGTTTTCTTCATGAAAAACACTGCTTCTCATGCGCATTTACAGTGACTGTAGTGGCTGCAGTAACTTTCCATGTTATTCAAGCCATGGGAGTGTAGGTTTCCTGAATACGGTTTTTGGCCAGAGTAATTCTAACGTTGCACTTTGTGTTTAGATCCGATACCATTTTCAGGGGTTTCAGGCTATTTTTCCGTTACTATGGGCCGTGTTCATCTTTGGCTACAACTTCGATTCTTCTGGAGAGCCGCCGACTACATCAGCATTAATTTTACTTACATTTTTTGTTAGAAGCTCTAAAATCACATACGCCCTTCTCACAAGTTGGAAGCACATTGTTTGCTTTGTTTGTGCTTTGTGCTCTGAATAATTTAACTTAATACCCCAAACCATTCTTGAAATATTGCATGAAGATTTGAAAGCATGGAATTACATAGTATCTTTTGATTTAGATCGTTCTTTACATTCCCCCGTACCCCCATTGCACTTCCTGGCTGAAGGGCCTTGAAACAGAGATAAGCATCACCGGGTTAGACTTTAAGGGTCTAGTGCTTTATCCTTTACCTTTTTCTTTACCTTAACCTAAGGTTACAAAAGCCCAATCCAGCGATGCTGATCTCCGTCTCAAGGCCCTTTAGCCAGGAAATGCAATGGGGGGATGGAGCAAGCCATCCTATGCTTTCCAGCACTCTTCCTGCTTACCTTCCCCAAATTTCTCCAGGTACCCATTTAGAGCTGGGCCAACTCTGGCAGAGCTTGCACTGTTACGCCACTGACCATCGTCCCAAACCAAATAGCTGGCAATACCTGGAAATGAACCATCGCCGTTCGGACAAAGGATCCTAAATCCGGTGCACCTTCCACTTGGCTAGGACGAGTTAACCTTAGGTCGGAACATATCAAATAACTGCAGAAAAATAACAAACCAAATTTTTCACAGGGAGCTCAAACCTTAAAAGACATGGCTTAACTTAGGGAGGAGTTTCGGTCGTACATATATACTTTTTTATAAATTAGGTCAAGGCTATATGATTTTGATACTTAGACTTTTGTTGACTTATACTTTTTCATAACTAATGACCTAAACTGTCATAGATCTGTCTTCAACGTGTTTTCGACAAAAAAAAGAAAATAAAAAAACTAAAAAGCATAATTTAAAAATGTAATTTAGTAAATGGATAAAACTAAATTTCAGCTATCACAAGAACATAAAGGGATCACAAGACAGTTTGTTTTGTCAGTTTATTTTCCGACTTTGCTAAGTGAAGAGCGATCCAAAAAATGAAAAGGAAATGTGATATAACATCGTTTTTTGCCCCCAAGCGAAGAAGGTTAGTTATTTCTAATAGTGACGTTGGCGGGTCGTCTGCGGACTGTTCATCTGCCCCTGCGGCCTTATTTAACATGGAAGAGGTTACTGATACTCAGGTTAAACTTGAGGACGCTAAGCTTGATTCACATTCCAGTCCACTCGGTACAGTCACTTCGCAGAACGCTATTACCCAATCTTATTTGGTGCCAAACGACATCGGACGGATAGTTCCACAAATCGTCGTCACTAAACACAGCGTCTAAACTTTGTCTGCTAAAGAGTCCTTGGACTCCAGGTATTGCATATACTTTTCCAATATCTGGGAAAAGAAAGTTGAAGTTTTAGTTGGGTTGGCTGATTCGTTTCAGCTGGTTGTCCTATTCGCCATCTGAGGGCGGTGGTTTTTGTCGATTCTGTCTTCTTTTTTCGTCCAGAACAGCTGGCAAAGGCAGCCACCAAAGCTTAGGTAACCTTGTCAGAAAACCCTTCAGGAACTGGAAGGATGCTATTGAATACTGCACAAGTCACCAACAAACACAGTTTCACTAAAAATATACTTTAACCACAGACATCTTTATGTCTGTTGCTAAGAATAGGCAGGATAACTTCATCAACCATATAGACACTGCAAGGACAGTGCAGGTTCAGGAAAATAATCAGAGACTGACACTGATTGTTGAAACTGTAATATTTTGCGGATAGCAATAGCTTGCCCTTAGGGGTGCGGATGATTCCAGTCCCATTTCTCTTACGGATCCAGAATCATCTCAAAACGATGACAGTTTCGCAGCTACAAATGCCACGTATGTTTCACCAAAGGTTCAGAATGGTCGGTTTTCCGCTTGTGGAGAAATTCTTCAACAGTCCATTGTCAACGTTTAAACATTATGTTTTAAGTCCTGGTGCTTGCTGACGAAACGGCGGACGTTTTCAACATGGAGCAGCTATGTGTTTGCGTCCACTACACCTCTGCTAGAAATCTTCACGAAGATTTTCATAGTTTTGTCCCAGTTAAGGATCTATCTGGACAAGGTCTTGCTTCGGCAATTCTACATTTTGTGGAAAGCCTTGGGCTTGACCTAGACAAAATGGCTGGCCAGCGTTATGATCGCACGGCAGCGATGAGCGACCACATAAGGAGCACTCAGGCCATTATACGCCAGCAGTCTCCAAAGGCACTTTACGTCCACTGTAGCGCACACAGTCTCAACCTTGTCATTTCATCTGTCTGCTCTATTCAAGATTTTAAGCAACTCTTGTCGGATTCGCAAAAACAGAACCAGACCGGACTCTTTGAAACAAGATGGGTCGCGTCCCATCATTCAGTTATGCGTTTTCTTGAGGTACACTAGCTAATTCTGCGTTTTCTCGAAGCTCTTGAGGAGAACAGCGACGGGTTATTTTCCGCGCAGGTTATTTTCCATGGGGTATTTTTTGGGTTATTTTCGGGGGGGGGGGGGGTATTTTCCTTGGAGGGAGGGTATTTTCGGCAGAGGTATGCATCAAAGTAACAATAAGAAACTCGTATAACTCACAATGCTTGCCCCTGGGTCTGGCGGGGGGGGGGTGATTTCAAACTTGAACGACTAGTTATTTTGGCCTTCGGACTATTTTGAACTAAATGGCTATTTCAAAATTTTAACTAGATACATTTGGAAAAAAAGGTTGGGGTGGGGGGTGGGAGACTGTTTGCCCTTTGATCAGTTTTGACTCTTATAAAAAGAACAAAACCTTCAATCTCCAATCGAATGAGTCCCCTCCAAAGTGGTTACGACGACCCTTCCACAAAAACCTTATGTGTTAACAATGGACAACTTGCAGAACTTCAAGCCCTTGCCACGACTTCTGGGGAGTTATCAAGCTCGGAACCATAGTTATTTGACATTTGGACTATTTCGACCAAATTAGTTATCTTAAAATTTGTTTAACCCCGGAGGCTTTGCTATTTTATCCTTTGACTATTTTAACAAAATGGCTATCTCAGAATCGTGATTAGGCGCATTTGGGAAAAAGGGCGTGGAAGGGCTAGAGACTCTCTGATCACTTTTTACTCTTAATTAATTAAAAAAAAATTTTCCAAAAAATAAGTTTTTCAAAGAAAAGTAAAGAACTCCATTAAACAAAAAATGAGCAAAAAAATCAAATAATCTACGAAGCGTGAAACTACCACAAATCAGAATCGATAAATAAATGAAACCCAAAACGAACAGAAATTACAATAATTAACCGAGTCAAACTCAAAACAAGCAGAAACTAACATTAGTTGTGCGCATAACCCCTATGCCTTCCCAAGGTCAGAACAAAATTTGCACTTTACCGAAAAAATATAAATGTTTTTACTTTTATAACTTTAAAAATTAAATAATATTAAGATTTTGATTACTAAATATCAGTATATGTATATTGAACTGACAATGCACATTCATTTGTATTTTTAATATTTTAAAAAGTTTTACTTTAGTTTATTCATAAAAAAACTGAAGAATTATTCTAGGCATCAGCGAGTTTTATGCTGTCATTGCTATTTATGCAGCCTTTTCTTTAAACTTTTTTTTTTTTAATTCGATCTTCGTTGTCGCATATCTTCTAAACGCAATTTTTTTTTTTTTCACTTTCCTTTTTAAATCATTCTGATTCTTGGAATGACGTCACTAAAATAGATATTATGATATGTGATATCATGATAACTTATTTTTAAAAATCAATTATCTAACGGCATACTTTTAATTTACTGTACATAATTTATTAAAGGTATCGGGTTTTTTCTTAATTCTCAAAATTTCTTCTCGTAATTACAAATTGATTTTCCGATACATCTGAGTGAAAGTTGCTATCTCGAAATTAATGTAACATGGGAAATATTTGTCACTTTTCATTTTCTTGCAAATATTTCCTTATTAAATTTTGGTTTGTTTTTACTAGACTGTAGTTACTGCTACAGTCATGATCCGGGTTGCAGCGGTAGCTAGCAACCTAGTAAGAGACGATCACGTCCAATGTTAAGAAATATAAAAACCCATAGCTCCTAAAACAGGAGTCAGATCAAAACAAAAAGTACACCATTAGAACCGCCTTGTCCGAAACCCCTGTATAGGAAACTTTCTGTCCCTTGGCTTGAACAGCAAGGGAAATATATTGGCTTGAAAATCAAGAAAATTGACTTTAACCACGTTAGTCTCCCCAAACGGGATATTTTTTTCTTTTTTTTTTTGTATCCAGAGATAGCTTGGTACTGGAACATCGTAGAGGGTTGTTCAATAGCTCATTTTAAAGGAAATTAATTGGGTTAAAAATCTATAGTAACTAAAATAAATTATTTCTAAAAGAGAATAAATTTTTCCAATAAAAACTGTATTTTTGATGCAGTGACGTCATAATTACTATATAAGAAACGTCAAAACTGTAAATGGTCTCATTCATGAATACATAACGTCATACGCCGTGATGTCATAATTAGTATATAAGGAAAGCCCTAAATGAAAATTCTCTCATTCTTGATTAGAATAATGGTTAGATCAAAGCAGGCTATACGCAAGTTGAAAAAAGAGTACTACACAAACAACAGAGATAGTAACTTGAAAAGAAAAAAGCAAAGGTATTCAACCGACCAGGCGTATCGAGAAGTAAAAATTGAGAGAGCAAAACAAAGGTATTCAACCGACCAGGCGTATCGAGAAGCAAGAATTGAGCAGGCTAGACAAAAGATCAAGGAGCGTTATCACAATTATAAACTTTATAGAGAAGCAACAATTGAGCAGGCTAGACAAAAGAGCAGGGAACGGTATGATAATGATGAACATTACCGAAACAAACATAAGAAAAAAGTTGCTACCAGAATAATGGGTAGATACTGGGGCGACAAAAGCTATAATGAAAAAATTAAATTCTCTGCGAGGTTGTACCGAAGAACGCATAAGGACAAAGGGAAAAATTACATTCAGAAATACAAGAAGATGGCAAAAATGCAGGCTGATCTTCGTAAATTGAGAAACATTTTACGCATGTTTTACCAGGATCACGAAAAGTATTCAAAATTACAGATTAAAATTATCTTTGAAAGAGCGGATGCTGTTGAAAAGTCGGCTAGAAATTCCTTGGCAAAGCTTCATAGTAATATCCAAAAGAAATAATGTCAGTTTAATGAAAAGCTTCCAAGGTATGGATTGGCAACTGCGGAACAGTTTACAGATGCAATGGAAAATGTTCGACAACACAGTGAATATACGGAGGCGTACTTCTTTGAAAATTCGTATATTAATTTTGGAAGGAGCAATTGCAGTTTATGTAGCAGCAATAAAAACATATATACAAGCATACCTATCAACAGCGAAGGAAAAGCAATGTTTTTCAATTATGGCGAAAACGAGCCTGTTAGGGTTATTAGTAAATGTGTTTGTAAGAATAATGATTTAGAACAAATTCCTGGAACACCGACTCAAGAAAAAAGCATTTCTAACTGTGTTTTAAACAGTTCTTTTAGTTCTACTGAATATTTGGCAAAAAATTCTCTGTGTAGTAGAACAAACTGTCCTGAAAAGTACGAGACAACTATTGAAGAATGCTCTGAATCTAGATCTGACAAGGAAATTATGATGGCTGAAGTCACCTATAACAATCTGAGTAAACATTCAAAACCAAAAATTGGGCAGCAGGTTACTTGGCAATGTCACCCTGATATCTGCAAGCTCTATCCGACGGATATTGAATTATGTCAAATTCTTTTTGATATCCTTGAAAATAATATAGCATTAAAATTTTCAACTGACAAAGTGGTTAATTTCTACCTTGGCGGCTTGGATTATTGTGAAATCAATTACAGGGACACAAGAAAGCATGGGCATTCGTTATACTGTAGCCCAAATGAGGGATGTCAGAGCTATTTGCGTTCTCTAAGGGCACTAGCTCCACATTTTCCTGTCTTGAACTGTTTCATTAATAGCGTATATAAGGCAGTATCAAAATGTAAGATTATACAACATATTAATCTACTAAAAGTCGAGGGCTCGTACAAGGAACTAAGTCATTACATAGAAGAAGTGTCAAGTAGACTCTGTCGTAATAATAGTCAAGACTTCATTTACGGTGATAGCAATATTAGAGTTTCTGTGGATGAAAATACAATAATAAAATTATTTGGTGAGAGCCTTGATAAGGTAGCTAACATTAGGGATGTATACCCCACAATGCATTGTGACAGTTGTGAGCAGATAAAGACAAAATACCAATTGAAGAGTCTAAGATCCCTTTCAAATAAGAAAGGTTTTGATGTAATGATGGCCACGATTTTAGAACACCTACAACAGGACATACCCAAAGATGACAGAGAACAACTAATTCAATGTACAGGTTGGAAAGAGGATGTCATAGATTCATTCTTTGTCTGTGATTATTGTGCTGGGAAAATGTTGAAAAGTCAGGAGAATGTCCGATCAGTATTAAATAACCTTCATATAGACTGTACACCGGAATGTATAAAGTGTTTAAATAATTTTGAAATGGCAATGATTCGATTTGTAATGCCTTGTCTTACGATCGTCAGATTAGGGCAAGTAACTGCATTGAAGAGACCTAGAACAGAACTTGTTGACGCTCTTAAGGGGAGAATAGTATATCTACCTGTTGATGTGCAAGCAAATGCAGATATTCAGCCTGAAAAACTTCTTAACATTGATAGTTTTGTAGTCATTGTCAATGGTCAGCCTACTTACAACAAGAATGTTTGGACTGCACTAATAGATCTGAGAAAAGTCCATGAAGCACTGTTGTGGTTAAGAGAGAACAACAGTCTCTATAAAACAATACATGCATACACCCTAGAAGATTTAAAAAAAATACTTGAAGCCCGTCTTGCTGAAAAAGCGGTTGGTGTTGATAATTTACCTGAAATACCGGAAGCTGCAATCCTTCAGAAACTGACAGAAAGCGCAAAATCTACATTGGTTGAACATTTTTCTGTCCAGCCTCTCAATTCAGCGGTTCCAAAAGACTTCATTGAAGATTTTAAGCAAATGAAAGATCTTGGTACTGACCAATTTCAAATCAAGAAACTAAAAGGTGAGAGCGAAGACTTATTTCAGGAAGAACTTGATCTAAAAGTGTTTCCAAATCTTTTCCCGAAAGGCAAATATGGCTTGCGTGACAAGGCAAGACCATTTCGGATTAGGAATGCAGAATATTTTAAATCAAGGCTTCTTAGCAGACATACTAAGTTTCGTCTTGACAAACAGTTTCTTTTTCACAGCTTCCAATTGCAAGAATTCTCTTACATGTGTAATAGCGTTGGTCATATGTTGTGGACTGTAAAACCAAATCAAAATGCTCGTCAATTTATAGACAGGCTTCATTCCCGTGATGGAGAGATGGAAGCGACTTTGTTTTCTGTTCAATCAAAAATCAGAGGATCTCAGCAGTATTTTCAATCTCTTTCCTATAAAGTAAAGTCAATGATTGAGCAATTGGGTCCACCGACTTTGTTTCTGACAGTTTCATGTGCTGAGTGGTACTCTCCTGAATTTATTGACTATTTACGGACTGTCCATAAGAACTTACCTGGTGTGGCAAAAATGACCCCAGCAGAGTTGACGTGTCTAGATCCAATTGCAGTTTCCATGCACTTTGACCAAAAATGGACACCTATATTTAATGAGCTAATTTGTTCAAAGACAAATCCTTTATTTGGTAAAATTAAGGATCATTTCTGGCGTATCGAGTATCAGAAACGAGGTGCGCCTCATGTACACTGTGTGTTGTGGATTGAAGATGCTCCTATTATTGGGAAATCAACAGCGTCTGAAGTGATTCAGTATATCAATAGTATTATAACTTTTGAAATACCAAATAGATTGACTAGTCCAACTCTTCACAAACTGGTCAAAGACCATCAAGTGCACCGCTGTAATACATACTGTCAAAGAAAGTATAAGAGAAAAAGAGGAAGATGGGTTACGTATTGTAAGTTTGGCTTTCCTCGTCCTACAAAGGAACGAACAGAATTATGTGACATCCTTGACTGCTTGGCTCATGGTACAAACCGTAAAAAGCCAAGAAAAAGAATATATCATCTGCTTCGAAGAGATGACGAGCGTTATATAAATGACTATTCTCCTGCGTTACTTATTGCTAATCAAGCAAACATTGATGTTCAATATATTGGCCATTTGGGCTCTAAATTACCGTATTACATTACCGATTACATGACAAAAGCAGAGAGTGTCGAAACAGAAGCAATGTGGGAGGAGGTAAATAATGCATGTAAAAGTCTTGGTCAACGAACTATGTCCTACTTGTTGAAGTCCATAAAAACCCGTCAAGTTGGAGCAGTTGAAGCTGCTGATAGGCTTTTTGGTACTAAATTGTATAGTATTTCTAGGTAATTTAGATATATTGACCTTGCGAAAAAGAGCGAGGTGAAGAGGACACTGAGAAGGTATGAGGAGCTTGAAAAGCTTGCTAAAAACGATCCACAGAGTAGTGATTTGTACATTGCCCACTGGGTTATTGATATCTACCCTAAAAGACCGGAACATATGGAAAATATCAGTCTTTTTCAGTTATTGTCTTGGTATGAACGGGAGCGTAATGGTACTGATGATAATATGATGTTAACTGACGGGTCCTTCTACCTCAGAAAAAGGCTTTTTAAACTGTATATCATACAGCACAGAAAGGTAAACCCATTTGAAACTGACGAGAAGAAAAATGCTTACTATGGAGATCTTTTAAAATTGTTTAAACCTTGGAGAGATGAAAATGAACTAGTAGTCAGTGGAAATAGCAACTACGAAACCTACTGTATTGAAAGTGTAAACTATCCCGACATGGTAGCTTACCACGAAAAATTTGTTGTTAAGAGGAAAAGCGATATAGAATTTGAAGAAAGGGTCCGAGAACGTGCAAAAGAAATTCTGAAGGCAGAAAATATTGATGAAAACATTGAAGATGACCCAGAAAATGCAATTCAGGGAGGAGTCATTGACAGAGCAGCAGATGCTATGGAGGATTTGTTAGACGCAAACAAACAGATTTTAAATGGTGACACCGAAGACAGATTGAAAAATGATTATGAGTCGCTCAATATTGATCAAAAGAGAGTTGTTGACAAAATTTTAGACTCAGTTACCAAGCGCAATGGTGCAACATCTTTGAAGTTGATTGTATCTGGATGTGGGGGTACAGGAAAATCTAGGGTTATCAGTGTCGTGAGAAGACTACTTTGCAACAAGTTCAAGAATGAAGATTGTCCCGTTGTAGTTATGGCACCTACTGGTATTGCTGCACATAGCATAAATGGTTTAACAATACATAGTTGTTTAAGTTTAGCTATTGATCAGGAAAACACCACAAAATACACACCTCTCTCCACTGAAAAACTTCTTACTTTGAGAAAGACACTTAAGGAGACAAGACTTTTTATTATTGATGAAATTAGTATGGTTTCGTCTCTTCTTTTAACCTACATTCATTTAAGACTATCAGAAATATTGGCAGTTGATTTGCCAATGGGTAATGCTAACTGCGTATTTTTGGGAGATTTTCTTCAATTAAGACCGGTAGGTGGTAATCCTCCTTATATGCCTCTCACACGACTAGAGGTAAAAAACAGGATCGGATCAGTTGGTACTTTTAACCTCTGGCATCTATTTGAGTATGAGGAACTAACCATAAATGTGAGACAAAAGATGGATAAGAGTTATGCTAATACACTTGCTGAAATTAGACAGGGGTTTTGCACTGGTGAAAATTTGAATAGTCTTTACAAGAGAAAAATTGGGAACTCCTACAGAGCTTCAAATGACGAAATAATAGATCTTTACTCAAAATTGTATGAAGAGGGAAATAGACCTGTCATTCTTATGCCCACCAATGAAAATTGTATGGTAGTTAACGATTTACTTCTTACAAAAAGCTGCTCAGACTACGTTAAACTTTCTGCAGTTGATCGACTCTCTTCAGTTGTTGACGACAAACGAATCGAACAGAAAGCAGCAAAAACTGTTTTAAACTTTGGCAACGACAAAAAAAGAACAGCCGGTTCTTTCATGAGCTTGTTACTTGCAGTAGGTGCACGTGTAATGCTCCAAAGAAATATTTGTGTTGCTAAGGGGCTAATAAATGGATCAATGGGAACAGTAACAAGCTTCAAGTTGCTACCAAACGGAGAAATAATTGGAGTTCTTGTAAAATTTGATGGACTGGAACTTCCGGTTGAAATTGGCAGAGAAACCGTGCGCTTTGAAGTTTTGAAGCAAGTCTTTTTAACGCGAAGACAGTTTCCTCTTCAACTGGCCTTTGCCATTACAATACACAAGTCCCAAGGACTAAGTTTACAGTGTGCAATTGTTGACGCAGGTAATTGTTGCTTCGGTCCAGGTATGTTGTACGTTGCTCTTTCCCGTGTGACCACTAGTGCAGGTTTACATCTAGTAGAATTTGATAAGACAAAGATTTATTGCGATGTTGATGCTTTAATTGAGTACAACCGTTTGAGACAAATTTATAGAACATTATAATAAAGAACGAACTCTTGCCTATATTAACATGTATAGGCAACTTAACTATACTTAATAATTAGACTTATTTAGTCCGGGTTGCAGCGGTAGCTAGCAACCTAGTAAGAGACGATCACGTCCAATGTTAAGAAATATAAAAACCCCTAACTCCTAAAAATATATAATAAAGATCAAACTCTTCCCTATACTAACTTACATACGCAACTTCACTATAGTTAAGATTACAGTATTTATATTTTCCGGGTTGTTACATTAAAAGACGATCACTGAAATAACAAACCATTCCATACATTGGACTTAGTTAGCTACTTGATTGTTTGAGTTTCGTCTCTTACTATTTAAAAGAAGAAAAAGCCGTAGGCTTTTTCCTGTTTGTATTTATAGTTAAAAAACGAACTCAAGTCCAAAGAAACTGAACACTGTGGTTCATTCATATTATCTTCATTATTTTAGATAGAATGTAAATAAACAAGTTTCTTTTTTAAATTTTAAATTGAAAAGATAGTGCTTTTAATTCAACATATTAAAAGTTCTCCCCGACGGGGAATCGAACCCCCTTCTCCCAGGTAACAAGTGGGCATACTTACCATTAGACTATCGAAGACTTATAAAATAAAAGTTACATATAAGATATTGCAGCGGTAGCTAGCAACCTAGTAAGAGACGATCACCTCCAATGTTAAGAAATATAAAAACCCGTAGCTCCTAAAAAAAGAGTCAGATCAAAACAAAAAGTACACCATTAGAACTGCCTTGTCCAAATCCTCCATAAAGGAAACTTACCGCCCTTTGGCTTGAATAACAAAGAAAATATATTGGCTTGAAAATCAAGAAAATAGACTTTTACCACGTTATTCTCCCCAAACGGGATATTTTTTTCTTTTTTCTTTTCCACAGATAGCTTGGCACTGGAACATCGTAGAGGGTTGTTCAATAGCTCATTTTAAAGGAAATTAATTGGGTTAAAAATCTATAGTAACTAAAATAAATTATTTCTAAAAGAGAATAAATTTTTCCAATAAAAACTGTATTTTTGATGCAGTGACGTCATAATTACTATATAAGAAACGTCAAAACTGCAAATGGTCTCATTCATGAATACATAATGGTTAGATCAAAGCAAGCTGCACGCAAGTTAAAAAATCAGTACTAAAAAATCAAGAAAAGTGGCAGCTGCTACAACATTCTGCCTAAATCCGGGTTGCAGCGGTAGCTAGCAACCTAGTAAGAGACGATCACGTCCAATGTTAAGAAATATAAAAACCCATAGCTCCTAAAGCAGGAGTCAGATCAAAACAAAAAGTACACCATTAGAACCGCCTTGTCCGAAACCCCTGTATAGGAAACTTTCTGTCCCTTGGCTTGAACAGCAAGGGAAATATATTGGCTTGAAAATCGAGAAAATTGACTTTAACCACGTTTTTCTCCCCAAACGAGATATTTTTTTCTTTTTTTTTCTTTTCCAGAGATAGCTTGGCACTGGAACATCGTAGAGGGTTGTTCAATAGCTCATTTTAAAGGAAATTAATTGGGTTAAAAATCTATAGTAACTAAAATAAATTATTTCTAAAAGAGAATAAATTTTTCCAATAAAAACTGTATTTTTAATGCAGTGACGTCATAATTACTATATAAGAAACGTCAAAACTGTAAATGGTCTCATTCATGAATACATAATGGTTAGATCATTATAATAAAGAACGACCACTTGCCTCTACTAAATTTTATAGGCCACTTAACTATAGTTTAGGCTAGTACAGTTATATTTAAGGCCAATATATTAAAATTTTCCATTAAAAGACGACCATTGGAATAAAAACCCATTACATACATTTGATTTAGTTAGCTATTTTTTATAATAAAGATCGAACTCTTCCCTATACTAACTTGCATACGCAACTTCACTATAGTTAAGATTACATTATTTATATTATGCACCATTATAAATTATAAAAGGTTCAAATGTTCGAAGATTATAGAGTTAAAAATTTTCCCATCCCGGGAATCGAACCCGAGCCTGTTAAGTGAAAGTTAACTATCCTAGCCACTAGACCATATTGAACCATAAAGAAGTATGATTTAAGAGCCATGTGCGTATTATTATTTCACCATACCAATTATAATAAGGCCAAAACAAAGTCGTCGACTTGCAACCTTACTTTTGACAAATTAGTTAAATCTTCATCAGGCTTAAACAATGTTTTGTTAGTTTTACATGAAAGAACGAACCTTAGTCCATATACAATAAAGAACGACACCTTGCCCATGTTAACTAAAACATAAATAGGGATTATGTAATTTATAATAAAGAACGACCTCATGCCTATAATAAATTTTATACGCCACTGAATAATAGTATAGGTTAGTAATTCCACAGATAGCTTGGCACTGGAACATCATAGAACGTTGTTCAATGGCTCATTTTAAAGGAAATTAATGGGGTTAATTATATTATATTAAAAGACGATCGTTAGATGAACATCCGGGTTGCAGCGGTAGCTAGCAACCTAGTAAGAGACGATCACGTCCAATGTTAAGAAATATAAAAACCCATAGCTCCTAAAAAAGGAGTCAGATCAAAACAAAAAGTACACCATTAGAACCGCCTTGTCCGAAACCCCTGTATAGGAAACTTTCTGTCCCTTGGCTTGAACAGCAAGGGAAATATATTGGCTTGAAAATCAAGAAAATTGACTTTAACCACGTTATTCTCCCCAAAAGGGATATTTTTTTTTTTTTTTTGTATCCAGAGATAGCTTGGCACTGGAACATCGTAGAGGGTTGTTCAATAGCTCATTTTAAAGGAAATTAATTGGGTTAAAAATCTATAGTAACTAAAATAAATTATTTCTAAAAGAGAATAAATTTTTCCAATAAAAACTGTATTTTTGATGCAGTGACGTCATAATTACTATATAAGATTCTCTTTCCTTTGTTTCCAGTATAATAAAGATCAAACTCTTCCCTATACTAACTTGCATACGCAACTTTACTATAGTTAAGATTACAGTATTTTTATAATTTTCTTTACATTAAAAGGCGATCACTGAAATAACAAACCATTCCATACATTGGACTTAGTTAGCTACTTGATTGTTTGAGTTTCGTCTCTTACTATTTAAAAGAAGAAAAAGCCGTAGGCTTTTTCCTGTTTGTATTTATAGTTAAAAAACGAACTCAAGTCCAAAGAAACTGAACGCTGTGGTTCATTCATATTATCTTCAATATTTTAGCTAGAATGTAAATAAACAAGTTTCTTTTTTAAATTTTAAATTGAAAAGATAGTGCTTTTAATTACATTAAAAGACGATCACTGAAATAACAAACCATTCCATACATTGGACTTAGTTAGCTACTTGATTGTTTGAGTTTCGTCTCTTACTATTTAAAAGAAGAAAAAGCCGTAGGCTTTTTCCTGTTTGTATTTATAGTTAAAAAACGAACTCAAGTCCAAAGAATCTGAACACTGTGGTTCATTCATATTATCTTCATTATTTTAGCTAGAATGTAAATAAATTATAATAAAGAACGACCTCTTACCTATGCTAAATATTATACGCCACTTAATTATAGTATAGGTTATCCGGGTTGCTACAGTAAAGAATGATCTCTCATCCATAGTAACTGATAAATGGTGGTTCCAGGGGTAGTACACTTGAGGTTCGTTCCGGGTTGCAGCGGTAGCTAGCAATCCGGGTTGCAGCGGTAGCTAGCAACCTAGTAAGAGACGATCACGTCCAATGTTAAGAAATATAAAAACCCATAGCTCCTAAAGCAGGAGTCAGATCAAAACAAAAGTACACCATTAGAACCGCCTTGTCCGAAACCCCTGTATAGGAAACTTTCTGTCCCTTGGCTTGAACAGCAAGGGAAATATATTGGCTTGAAAATCGAGAAAATTGACTTTAACCACGTTATTCTCCCCAAACGAGATATTTTTTTCTTTTTTTTTTCTTTTTTGTATCCAGAGATAGCTTGGCACTGGAACATCGTAGAGGGTTGTTCAATAGCTCATTTTAAAGGAAATTAATTGGGTTAAAAATCTATAGTAACTAAAATAAATTATTTCTAAAAGAGAATAAATTTTTCCAATAAAAACTGTATTTTTAATGCAGTGACGTCATAATTACTATATAAGAAACGTCAAAACTGTAAATGGTCTCATTCATGAATACATAATGGTTAGATCATCCGGGTTGCAGCGGTAGCTAGCAACCTAGTAAGAGACGATCACCTCCAATGTCAAGAAATATAAAACCCCCCAACTCCTAAAAAAAGAGTCAGATCAAAACAAAAAGTACACCATTAGAACCGCCTTGTCCGAATCCTCTATAAAGGAAACTTACCGCCCTTTGGCTTGAATAACAAAGAAAATATATTGGCTTGAAAATCAAGAAAATTGACTTTTACCACGTTATTCTCCACAAACGGGATATTTTTTTCTTTCCGCTTTTTCTTTCTGCTCAGCTAGCTGGGCACTGGAAAATCATAGAGAGCTGTATAATAGCTCATTTTAAAGGAAATTGCAACATCTAGTCACTTTTGTATTTAAAAATAAAATACTTTTTAAAGTAGAATCAATTTTGTCAAAAAAATTGCATTTTTGATGTATTTTCATACTGCAGTCTTTTCAAAGATATTTGAATTTTGAAGCAATAAAACAGTCCATGTAATGAACTCTATAGTAATAATAGCTACTTGTCTCAATAGTAACCGAAACTCCTGGAACCAAAATTTTCTTTTTTGGCTTAATCGCTAAAATTATTATGTAAACTGCAAAAATATTTATGATGCCTAATCAGTAATAGTAATTTTTAATTTAAACAACAAAAATACATGAAAATTCTAAAATTAGTTTTGCTTTTTGTCTCCTGGAAGAAATTTTTTTTTCATCTCAGTTCAAATTTATTATTGTATCCTGTAACCCGTAAAGTACATATCTCCATATTATTGTCTCATAATTGCAATTATTTTAGTTTTCAGTCCAGAATCACTAAACTTATTATTTAAACTGCAAAAATATTTATGGTGTCTAACCAATAATACTAATTTTGTAATTCAAACAAGATAAATACCTGAAAATTTTAAAATTAGTTTTGTTTTATGCTAGGTTTTAGATACTCGACACGGGATTTTGTGTGCTTAATAATTTTATTACAGTAAAGAACGAACATTAAATATTATAAAGAACGAATCCGGGTTGCAGCGGTAGCTAGCAACCTAGTAAGAGACGATCACCTCCAATGTTAAGAAATATAAAAACCCGTAGCTCCTAAAAAAAGAGTCAGATCAAAACAAAAAGTACACCATTAGAACCGCCTTGTCCAAATCCTCCATAAAGGAAACTTACCGCCCTTTGGCTTGAATAACAAAGAAAATATATTGGCTTGAAAATCAAGAAAATAGACTTTTACCACGTTATTCTCCCCAAACGGGATATTTTTTTCTTTTTTTTTTTCTTTTGTATCCAGAGATAGCTTGGCACTGGAACATCGTAGAGGGTTGTTCAATAGCTCATTTTAAAGGAAATTAATTGGGTTAAAAACCTTTTGTAACTAAAATAAATTATTTCTAAAAGAGAATAAATTTTTCCAATAAAAACTGTATTTTTGATGCAGTGACGTCATAATTACTATATAAGAAACGTCAAAACTGTAAATGGTCTCATTCATGAATACATAATGGTTAGATCATCATAATAAAGAACGACCTCTTGCCCATACTAAATTTTATACTCTACTTAATTATAGTATAGGTTAGTAATTACATAGATAGCTTGGCACTGGAACATCGTAGAGAGTTGTTCAATGGCTCATTTTAAAGGAAATTAATGAGGTTGAAATTTTTTTTTACATTAAAAGACGATCACTGAAATAACAAACCATTCCATACATTGGACTTAGTTAGCTACTTGATTGTTTGAGTTTCGTCTCTTACTATTTAAAAGAAGAAAAAGCCGTAAGCTTTTTCCTGTTTGTATTTATAGTTAAAAAACGAACTCAAGTCCAAAGAAACTGAACACTGTGGTTCATTCATATTATCTTCATTATTTTAGCTAGAATGTAAATAAACAAGTTTCTTTTTTAAATTTTAAATTGAAAAGATAGTGCTTTTAATTCAACATATTAAAAGTTCTCCCCGACGGGGAATCGAACCCCCTTCTCCCAGGTAACAAGTGGGCATACTTACCATTAGACTATCGAAGACTTATAAAATAAAAGTTACATATAAGATATGATAATAATTTTTTAATCCGGTTATAATAAGGCCAAAACAAAGTCGTCGACTTGCAACCTTACTTTTGACAAATTAGTTAAATCTTCATCAGGCTTAAAAAATGTTTTGCTAGTTTTACATGAAAGAAAGAACCTTAGTCCATATACAATAAAGAACGACACCTTGCCCATGTTAACTAAAACATAAATAGGGATTATGTAATTTCCAATAGTATCATGGCTGTAGAGATGGCTGAAACCTAGTTACAATAAAAAACGATCATTGGAATAACAAAAATTGCATACCTTTGGAATTAGCTAGCTACTTGATTATTTGAGACTCATCTCTTACTATTTAAAAGAAGAAAAAGCCGTAGGCTTTTTCCTGTGTGTAATCAGTTTATTATCATAGGCAGCGCGCTAGCACTGCCTGAGTAAAGAACGATGTGGGCACAATGTGTTTTTTTTTCCGGGTTGCAGCGATATTATAATAAAGAACGACCACTTGCCTCTACTAAATTTTATAGGCCACTTAACTATAGTTTAGGCTAGTACAGTTATATTTAAGGCCAATATATTAAAATTTTCCATTAAAAGACGACCATTGGAATAAAAACCCATTACATACATTTGATTTAGTTAGCTATTTTTTCCGGGTTGCAGCGGTAGCTAGCAACCTAGTAAGAGACGATCACCTCCAATGTTAAGAAATATAAAAACCCGTAGCTCCTAAAAAAAGAGTCAGATCAAAACAAAAAGTACACCATTAGAACCGCCTTGTCCAAATCCTCCATAAAGAAAACTTACCGCCCTTTGGCTTGAATAACAAAGAAAATATATTGGCTTGAAAATCAAGAAAATAGACTTTTACCACGTTATTCTCCCCAAACGGGATATTTTTTTCTTTTTTTTTTTCTTTTTCTTTTCCACAGATAGCTTGGCACTGGAACATCGTAGAGGGTTGTTCAATAGCTCATTTTAAAGGAAATTAATTGGGTTAAAAACCTTTTGTAACTAAAATAAATTATTTCTAAAAGAGAATAAATTTTTCCAATAAAAACTGTATTTTTGATGCAGTGACGTCATAATTACTATATAAGAAACGTCAAAACTGTAAATGGTCTCATTCATGAATACATAATGGTTAAATCAAAGCAAGCTACACGCAAGTTAAAAAATCAGTACTAAAAAATCAAGAAAAGTGGCAGCTACTACAACATTCTGCCTTAACGGGATATTTTTTCTCTTTTTATAATAAAGAACGACCTCTTGCCTATGCTAAATTTTATACGCCACTTAATTATAGTTTAGGTTAGTAATTCAACAGATAGCATGGCATTGGAACATCTTAGAGATTTGTTCAATGGCTCATTTTAAAGGAAATTAATGGGGTTAAAAACCTTTTGTAATTAAAACAAATTATTTTTATTATATTAAGAAATTTTTAATTATGTTCCTTAAGAAATCATCATGAATAAAAATTTCCCATACGGAAACTGAGCTCAAGCCTACTGAGTGAGAGCTATCCAAACCTCTAGACCATATAGGATATATTAAAATATCCGATTAATGAAGTTTATGTTAAAGAACAAATTATAAACCTAGTTAGCTGCCTGATTATTTGAGGATCGTCTCTTACTATTCCAAAGAAGAAAAAGCCGTAGGCTTTTTCCTGTTTGTAATTTATTTTATAATAAAGAATGAATACATAAAGGACCAATATAGTTCATCATAAATGGTGTTTGTCAATATTATAATAAAGAACGACTTCTTGCCTATACTAAATTTTATACGCCACTTAATTATAGTATAGGTTCGTAATTCAACAGATAGCTTGGCACTGGAACATCGTAGAGAGTTGTTCAATGGCTCATTTTAAAGGAAATTAATGGGGGTAAAAGCCTTTTGTAATTAAAACAAATTATATTTATTACATTAAGAAATTTTATTATATTCCTTAAGAAATTATCATAAGTAAAAATTTCCCATACGGAAATTGAACTCAAGCCAACTGGGTGAGAGCTATCCCAACATCTAGACCATATAGAATATATTAAAATATCCGATTAGTGAAGTTTATGTTAAAGAACAAATTATAAACCTAGTTAGCTGTCTGATTATTTGAGGATCGTTATAATAAAGAGCGACCTCTTGCCAATACTAAATTTTATACGCCACTTAATTATAGTATAGGTTAGTAATTCCACGGATAGCTTGGCACTGGAACATCGTAGAGAGTTGTTCTATCGCTCATTTTAAAGGAAATTAATGGGGTTAAAAATTATTATAAAGAACAACCTCTTGCCTATACTAAATTTTATACGCCACTTAATTATAGTATAGGTTAGTAATTCCACAGATAGCTTGGCACTGGAACATCGTATATAATAAAGATCGAACTCTTCCCTATACTAACTTGCATACGCAACTTCACTATAGTTAAGATTACATTATTTATATTATGCACCATTATAAATTATAAAAGGTTCAAATGTTCGAAGATTATAGAGTTAAAAATTTTCCCACACCGGGAATCGAACCCGAGCCTGTTAAGTGAAAGTTAACTATCCTAGCCACTAGACCATATTGAACCATAAAGAAGTATGATTTAAGAGCCATGTGCGTATTATTATTTCACCATACCAATTATAATAAGGCCAAAACAAAGTCGTCGACTTGCAACCTTACTTTTGACAAATTAGTTAAATCTTCATCAGGCTTAAAAAATGTTTTGCTAGTTTTACATGAAAGAAAGAACCTTAGTCCATATACAATAAAGAACGACACCTTGCCCATGTTAACTAAAACATAAATAGGGATTATGTAATCCGGGTTGCAGCGGTAGCTAGCAACCTAGTAAGAGACGATCACGTCCAATGTTAAGAAATATAAAAACCCATAGCTCCTAAAGCAGGAGTCAGATCAAAACAAAAAGTACACCATTAGAACCGCCTTGTCCGAAACCCCTGTATAGGAAACTTTCTGTCCCTTGGCTTGAACAGCAAGGGAAATATATTGGCTTGAAAATCAAGAAAATTGACTTTAACCACGTTATTCTCCCCAAACGAGATATTTTTTTCTTTTTTTTTTCTTTTTTGTATCCAGAGATAGCTTGGCACTGGAACATCGTAGAGGGTTGTTCAATAGCTCATTTTAAAGGAAATTAATTGGGTTAAAAATCTATAGTAACTAAAATAAATTATTTCTAAAAGAGAATAAATTTTTCCAATAAAAACTGTATTTTTAATGCAGTGACGTCATAATTACTATATAAGAAACGTCAAAACTGTAAATGGTCTCATTCATGAATACATAATGGTTAGATCAAAGCAAGCTACACACAAGTTAAAAAATCAGTACTAAAAAATCAAGAAAAGTGGCAGCTACTACAACATTCTGCCTAAACGGGGTATTTTTTCTCTCTTTTCTTTGTTTCCAGTATACTAAACGGGATTTTTCCACCAAAAACTGCATTTTGATGTCTTTTCACACTGCAGTCTTTCAAACATAATCGTATACCAGCGGTAAGAATTGAACCCACGCCTCTGAAGAGACTGGTGGCTAACACCAGTGCCTTGGACCACTCAGCCAGGCTGCCTCTCATAAATAAATATATATGTGAATTTGGGTTGCAGCAGTAGCTAGCAACCTAGTAATAGACGATCAGTCCAATGCTAAGAAATATAAAAACCCAAAACTCCTAAAAATAGAGTCAGATCAAAACAAAAGTACATCATTAGAAATACCTTGTCTGAAACCCTACTAGATAAATAATGAACGTCATCATAGTTTTATATTATAGCTATGACGTGAATAGAGTGACGTCATAATTAGTATATAAGGAAAGAAAAAACTGAAAATTCTCTCATTCTTGATTAGAATAATGGTTAGATCAAAGCAGGCTATACGCAAGTTGAAGAAAGAGTACTACACAAACAACAGAGATAGTAACTTGAAAAGAAAAAAGCAAAGGTATTCAACCGACCAGGTGTATCGAGAAGTAATAATTGAGAGAGCAAAACAAAGGTATTCAACCGACCAGGCGTATCGAGAAGTAATCAAACAAAACAGCAAGATGTGTTATCACAATGATGAAGATTATAGACATGCAAAAATTCAGACAGCCAAACAAAAGATCAAGGAACGGTATGGTAATGATGAACATTACAGAGAAGCAAGAATTGAGCAGGCTAAACAAAAGATCAAGGAGCGTTATCACAATGATAAACTTTATAGAGAAGCAACAATTGAGCAGGCTAGACAAAAGAGCAGGGAACGGTATGATAATGATGAAGATTACCGAAACAAACATAAGAAAAAAGTTGCTACCAGAATAATGGGTAGATACTGGGGTGACAAAAGCTATAATGAAAAAATTAAATTCTCTGCGGGGTTGTACCGAAGAACGCATAAGGACAAAGGGAAAAATTACATTCATTATAATAAAGATCGAACTCTTCCCTATACTAACTTGCATACGCAACTTCACTATAGTTAAGATTACAGTATTTATATTATGCATCATTATAAATTATAAAAGGTTCAAATGTTCGAAGATTATAGAGTTAAAAATTTTCCCACCCCGGGAATCGAACCCGAGCCTGTTAAGTGAAAGTTAACTATCCTAGCCACTAGACCATATTGAACCATAAAGAAGTATGATTTAAGAGCCATATGCGTATTATTATTTCACCATACCAATTATAATACGGCCAAAACAAATTACATACAGGATATAATAAAGATCAAACTCTTCCCTATACTAACTTCCATACGCAACTTCACTATAGTTAAGATTACAGTATTTATATTTTTACATTAAAAGACGATCACTGAAATAACAAACCATTCCATACATTGGACTTAGTTAGCTACTTGATTGTTTGAGTTTCGTCTCTTACTATTTAAAAGAAGAAAAAGCCGTAGGCTTTTTCCTGTTTGTATTTATAGTTCCGGGTTGCAGCGGTAGCTAGCAACCTAGTAAGAGACGATCACGTCCAATGTTAAGAAATATAAAAACCCATAGTTCTTAAAAAAAGAGTCAGATCAAAACAAAAAGTACACCATTAGAACCGCCTTGTCCGAAACCCCTGCATAGTAAAATTTCTGTCCCTTGGCTTGAACAGCAAGGGAAATATATTGGCTTGAAAATCAAGAAAAGTGGCAGCTACTACAACATTCTGCCTAAACGGGATATTTTTTTCTTTTTTTTTTCTTTTATTTTTTCTTTTGTATCCAGAGATAGCTTGGCACTGGAACATCGTAGAGGGTTGTTCAATAGCTCATTTTAAAGGAAATTAATTGGGTTAAAAATCTATAGTAACTAAAATAAATTATTTCTAAAAGAGAAAAAATTTTTCCATCAAAAACTGCATTTTGATGTCTTTTCACACTGCAGTCTTTCAAACATAATCGTATACCAGCGGTAAGAATTTAACAAATAAAAAGCATGTAGATATAGTTATATAAAATACAGTAATTTTTTGGAGGGTACTAACAAATAATCTGATTTGTCAACTAAAAACTAGAATAAACCCTGAAAATTTTAAATAAAATAATTTTATTTAACTGCAAACTGCAAAAATATTTATGATGTCTGAGCAATAATTTTAATCTTTTAATTCACACCAGAAAAATACCTGAAAATTTTAAAATTCATTTTTTGCTAAGTTGTAACTGCTTAAAATTTTATTTTATCTGTCAGTTCAAAGTTATAATTATCTCCTGGAACTAAACATTTTCGGGTTAACTCCTAAAGTGCCAATTTCTATAACACTGCTATTTTCTATAGAAAAAAAATTCAAATAAATTTTATTTTAGTTCTCAGTTCAGAATCGCTAAAGTCATTATGTAAACTGTATAAGTATTTACGGTGTCAGAGCAATAGTTTTAATGTGTCAATCCAAACTAGAAAAATACCTAAATATTTTTTGTTTTATTTTTGGTTTGATAAAATAGACTCGACATACGTCATTTTATGGATTAATTAAAAAAAAAACTTTCCGCAAAATAGGTTTTTCAAAGAAAAGTAAAGAACTCCATTAAACCAAAAATGAGCAAAAATAAAATAATATACCAAGCGTGAAACTACCACATATTAGCGTCGATAAATAAATGAAACCCAAAACGAACTGAAATTACAATAAATAACCGAGTCAAACTCAAAACGAGCAGAAATTAACATGAGCAGGTCCTAAAAACCCCTATGCCTTCCCAAGGCCAGAAGATTATTTGCACTTTACTGAAAAAATATGTGTTTTTAATTTTATAACTTTAATAAATCAAATAATATTAACATTTTGATTAGTAAAAATCAGTATATATATATATTAAACTGACAATGCACATTCATTTGTATTTTTTTCAGAAAAGTGCAAATTTTGTTCTGGCCTTGGGAAGGCATAGGGGTTTTCAGACCTGCTCATGTTAATTTCTGCTTGTTTAATTAGTTTCTGTTCGTTTTATATTGACATGGTCTTTTCGGGAAAAAAGGAAATAATACTTTAAATCTTTTCGTTTTTTTAAGACTTTATAGTTTGGCCTGCTATTTGTATGCTGGAGAAAACTTTTCAGCAATATTTAACAACATACACCATTTTAAAAATCTGGACACAAATGGTAGTGTTTAATTTAGTTTCATACCTCCTCTAGTTGACCTGAAATGGAAAACTTGATACCATTCGTAAAAAAATCTCTTTGCTTTCTTTGATAGCTTGGATACACATACGCTGTTTTGATAGCTTGGATATACATACGCTGTTTTGATGTGGTTAAATTTTAAGAGCAGAAGTAGACCGAAAGTTTGAACAGAATACCCTCAGTTGGGCTTGGGATACTGCTGAGACGCCTTATTGAGAGTTAGCATTAACACAGTGCATTTTGATTTATTCTTAAGGCAACATTTAGTTTTTAAACATATTAATTAAAAAAACCTTTTTCCCTAAAATAAATTTTTTTAAGAAAAGTAAAGAACTCCATTTAATAAAAAATGAGCAAAAATAAAATCAAATAATCTACCAAGCGTGAAACTACCACAAATCAGCATTTATAAATAAATAAAACCCAACGAGAAATTACGATAAATAACCGAGTCAAACTTAAAACGAGAAGAAATTAACATAAGTTGGGCTCAAAACCCCTATCCCTTCCCAAGGCCAGAACATAATTTGCACTTTACTGAAAAAAGTATAAATGTTTTTAATTTTATAACTTTAATAAATCAAATAATACTAACATTTTGATTACTAAATATCAGTATATGTACATTAAATTGACAATGGGCATTCATTTGTATTGTGTCTCACAAATTGTATTTTGTCTCAAAATTTTGATTGGATGTGTGTGGGGAAATGATTGGCGGTAGAGGGGCGTTAGTCGCTCTCCAATAACTGTTAACTATTAAAAAAGGCACTAGCCCTTTCAATTTCCAATCAAATGAGCCCTTTTGAACTTTTTACGACATCGCTTTCAATAAAAACCTTATATGCCCCCAGGGCATAATTTACAACCCTTCTGCTGAGGGCTGGGGACGGGGTTGTCATCCTCAAAGACCTAATTTCCAGAACTTTCTACTACGTTGAACAAAATGGCTATCTAAAAAGTTTGATTGGATGTAATTGGGTGAATGATGGAAGTAAGAGGGGGGTTAGATACCCCCCAATCACTCTTAACTATTAAAAAGGGCACTAGCTCTCAATTTCCAATTGAATGAGCCCCTTTTGAAGTTTCTACGACAACGCTTTCTATAAAAACATTATATTGCCCCAAGGCATAACTTACGACCCTTGGCCTGAGGGCTTTGGGGGAGTGTCCTCCTCAAAAACATAATTTTTTATCCTGAAATCAACTATGCTGAACAAAATGGCTATCTCAAAATTTCGATTGTATGTGTTTCGGGAAATGGTGGCTAGGAAGGGGTGTTAGTTGCCTTCCAATCACTTTCGAGTATTAAAAAGGGTACAAGCAACTCCGATTTCCAAATGAATGAACCCTTTTCGAAGTTTCTACGACAACTCCTTCGATACGAAATGCCCCGGTCTAAAGGAAAAAATTCATAAATGATACATTTTGCCAACATTATTCTTGTATGCCCCCAGGGAATAGCTTAAAACCCTTGCCCTGACGGTTGTGGGGGAGTGTCCTCCTCAAAAACATATTTTCTATCTGGAAATCTACTTATATGTCCCCAGGGCATAACTTACAACTCTGAGGGCTGTGGGGGAGTGTCCTCTTCAAAGATATAATTTCGTCGTATAATGTCCTATTTTATCATAGGCTGCGCAATAGTGCTGCCTAAGTAAAGAACGATGTTGACACAATGTATATTATTTTATTTCTTGGTCTTAGACCACGGCACTTCGTATCGAAGGAGTTGTCGTAGTAACTTTGAAAAGGTCTCTTTCGATTGGAAATTGAAGTGATTTGTGCCCTTTTTAATAGTCAAAAGGGATTGGAAGGCAACTAACACCCTTTCCACGCCTACCATTTCCCCAAACACATCCAATCAAAATTTTGAGATATCCATTTTGTTAAGCCTAGTTGATTTCCAGAGAGAAATTATGTTTTTGAGGAGGACACTCCCCCAAAGCCCTCTGGGCAAGGATGTAAGTCATGCCCTGGGGCAATATAATGTTTTTATAGAAAGCCTTGTCGTAGAAACTTCAAAAAAGGCTCGCTCGATTGGAAATTCAAAGGGCTAGTGCCCTTTTTAATAGTCAAAAGTGATTGGAGGGCAACTAACCCCCCTCTCACGCCCACCATTTGCCCAAACACATCCAATCAAAATTTTGAGATAGCCATTTTGTTCGACGTAGTTGAAAGTTCTGGAAATTAGGTCTATGAGGATGACAAGCCCCCCCCCCCCCACACACATACACAACCCTCAGGGCAAGGGTTGTAAATTATGCCCTGTGGGCATATAAGGTTTTGTATAGAAAGTGTTGTCGTAGAAAATTCAAAATGGGCTCATTTGACTGGAAATTGAAATTACTAGTGTCCTTTTTGATAGTCGAAAGTGATTGGAAGGCAACTAACACCCCTTCCAGGCCCACCATTTATCCAAACACATCCAATCAATATTTTGAGATTGCCATTTTGTTCAAAGTATTTGTAACGTCCGGAAATTATATCTAAGAGGCTGACACTCCCCACACAGCCCTAACGGTAATGTTTGTAAGTTATACCCTGGGGACTTATACGGTTTTATTGAAAGCTTTTTCGTAGAAACTTGATAAAGGGCTCATTCGACTGGAAATTCAAAGGGCTAGGCCCCTTTCTAATAGTTGAAAGTGATTTGAGGGTAAATAACCCCCCTCTCACGCCCTTATTTTCCCCAAACACATTCTATCAAGAGTTTTAGATTGTCATTTTGTTCAACCTAGTTAAAAGTTTTAGAAATTGAATCTTTGAGGATGATAACACCCTCATAGCCCTCGGGGCAAGGGTTGTAAGTTATGTCCTGGGGGCATATAAGGTTTTTGTAGATAGTGATGTTGTTCGACGTAGTTAGAAAATCTGGAAACTATGTTTAGAAGAAGTCACTCCCCCTATAGCTCTCAGGGAAAGGGTTGTAAGTTATGCCCTGGGGACATAAAGTTAATTTTTATAGAAAGCCTTGTCGTAGAAGCTTCAAAAAGGAGTTATTAGATTGGAAATTGAAACGGCTTGTACCCTTTTTGATAGTCGAAAGCTATTGGATGGCAAATAACTCCCCCCTCTCACGCCCACCATTTACCCAAACACATCTAATAAAAATTTTGAGATAGCCATTTTGGCCAACGTAGTTGAAAGTTCCGGAAATTAGGTCTATGAGGATGACAAGCCCCCCCCCCACACACAACCCTCAGGGCAAGGGTTGTAAGTTTTGCCCTGTAGGAATATAAGGTTTTGTATAGAAAGCTTTGTCTTAGAAAATTCAAAAAGGGCTCATTTGATTGGAAATTGAAATTGCTAGTGCCTTTTTGATAGCCGAAAGTGATTGGAAGGCAACTAACCCCTCTTCCACGCCTATCATTTATCCAAACGCATCCAATCAATATTTTGAGATTGCCATTTTGTTCAAATTATAATAAAGATCGAACTCTTCCCTATACTAACTTGCATACGCAACTTCACTATAGTTAAGATTACAGTATTTATATTTTTATAATAAAGAACGGCCTCTTCCCTATACTAAATTTTATCCGCCACTTAATTATAGTATAGGTTAGTAATTCTACAGATAGATTGGCACTGGAACATCGTAGAAAGTTGTTCAATGGCTCATTTTAAAGGAAATTAATGGGGTTAAAAACTTTTTGTAATGAAAACAAATTATTTTTAAAATATAATCATTTTTTTACGAAAAACTGCGAATTTCATATTAATCTGGGTTGCAGCGGTAGCTAGCATCCTAGTAAGAGACGATCACGTCCAATGTTAAGAAATGTAAAACCCATAACTCCTAAAAAGTTACATAAAGGACCGATACAGCTCATCATAAATGATGTTTGTCAATATGGTTTTTCCTATATCCAGGTTGCAGAGGTAGCTAGCAACCTAGTAAGAGACGATCACTTCCGATGTTAAGAAATATAAAAACCCTGAAAAGTATCATAAACTATTAAAATAATACAATCATTTACCCTTGTGGTGGTGTAGTGGAGCTAACCGCTCGTACCGATCGGGGTATTTCAATCCGGCACTCCGTAAGGGAATTGCCATGTGATATAATTATATATGAATTCTATCGTTAGGGATATAAGCCTCCAAGCAATGTATTTAACTCTTTCGATTGTGTTTTTTCATAAGTTTTCCGGGTTGCAGCGGTAGCTAGCAACCTAGTAAGAGACGATCACGTCCAATGTTAAGAAATATAAAACCCCCTAACTCCTAAAAAAATTTATAATAAAGAACGACCTCTTGCCTATACTAAATTTTATACGCCACTTAATTATAGTATAGGTTAGTAATTCAACAGATAGCTTGGCATTGGAACATCGTAGAGAGTTGTTCAATGACTCATTTTAATTACAATAAGGAACAAACTCTAGCCTATAGTAACTAAAATATAAAATAAATTATTAAATAATTACAAAAATATCTTATTTGTCAACTGAAACTAGAATAATTCCTGAAAATTTTAAATACTTTTTTTTATTTAACTGAAAACGGCAAAAATATTTATGGTGTCAGAGCAATAATTTTAATTTTGTAATTTAAATCAGAAAAATACTTTAAAATTTTAATACAGTAAAGAACGATCTCTCATGCATAGTAACTGATATATGGTGGTTCCAGGGGTAGTTACTTGTGTTATAAAGAACGACCTCTAACCCAAGTTAATTGATCCGGGTTGCTGTTACATTAAAGAACGATCATTGAAATAACAAACTATTGCATAATTTGGACTTAGTTAGCTACTTGATTGTTTGAGGTGCGTCTCTTACTATTTCAAAGAAGAAAAAGCCGTAGGCTTTTTCCTGATTGTAATCAGGTTTGATAATAATATATATGATTACATAAAGGATCGATTTATCCGGGTTGCAGCGGTAGCTAGCAACCTAGTAAGAGACGATCAGGTCCAATGTTAAGAAATATAAAAACCCCTAACTCCTAAAAACAGAGTCAGATCAAAACAAAAAGTACACCATTAGAACCGCCTTGTCCGAAACCCCTATAAAGGAAACTTACCGCCCAGCGGCTTGAATAACAAAGAAAATATATTGGCTTGATAATCAAGAAAATTGACTTTAACCACGTTATTCTCCACAAACGGGATATTTTTTCTTTCTTTTCCACAGATAGCTTGGCACTGGAACATCGTAGAGAGTTGTTCAATGGCTCATTTTAAAGGAAATCTCTAGATCTAGCGCTATGTGTACTTAATTTTTTTTTTAAATTAATTTTTTTTTACGAAAAACTTAATTTTTTATATACAATATTAATCAATGACGTCATAGTCTTTGGATGTAGTTAGTACATAAAGTCTGGATCATCGAATTAAAGCTGAAACTAAGTAAAGAACAATTATGCCTACATATATTCACAGTGATGTATAAAATTTCCCATTACATCTGTAAACTGTTCCACAGTTGCCGGTTCATACCTTGGAAGCTTTTCACTAAATCCGGGTTGCAGCGGTAGCTAGCAACCTAGTAAGAGACGATCACGTCCAATGTTAAGAAATATAAAAACCCATAGTTCCTAACAAAGGAGTCAGATCAAAACAAAAAGTACACCATTAGAACCGCCTTGTCCGAAACCCCTGTATAGGAAACTTTCTGTCCCTTGGCTTGAACAGCAAGGGAAATATATTGGCTTGAAAATCAAGCAAATTGACTTTTACCACGTTATTCTCCCCAAACGGGATATTTTTTTCTTTTTTCTTTCTTTTCCAGAGATAGCTTGGCACTGGAACATCGTAGAGGGTTGTTCAATAGCTCATTTTAAAGGAAATTAATTGGGTTAAAAACCTTTTGTAACTAAAATAAATTATTTCTAAAAGAGAATAAATTTTTCCAATAAAAACTGTATTTTTGCTGCAGTGACGTCATAATATAATTATAATAAAGAACGATCTCTTGCCTATACTAAATTTTATAGGCCACTTAACTATAGTATAGGCTAGTACAGTTATATTTAAGGTCAATATATTATCCGGGTTGCAGCGGTAGCTAGCAACCTAGTAAGAGACGATCACGTCCAATGTTAAGAAATATAAAAACCCATAGCTCCTAAAGCAGGAGTCAGATCAAAACAAAAAGTACACCATTAGAATTGCCTTGTCCGAAACCCCTGTATAGGAAACTTTCTGTCCCTTGGCTTGAACAGCAAGGGAAATATATTGGCTTGAAAATCAAGCAAATTGACTTTTACCACGTTATTCTCCCCAAACGAGATATTTTTTTCTTTTTTTTTTTCTTTGTATCCAGAGATAGCTTGGCACTGGAACATCGTAGAGGGTTGTTCAATAGCTCATTTTAAAGGAAATTAATTGGGTTAAAAACCTTTTGTAACTAAAATAAATTATTTCTAAAAGAGAATAAATTTTTCCAATAAAAACTGTATTTTTGATGCAGTGACGTCATAATTACTATATAAGAAACGTCAAAACTGTAAATGGTATCATTCATGAATATCACAATATTTACTATAAGGAACGAACTTTAACCCATAGTAACTTAAGTATTAAATTAAACGGTTCGTTGTCATAGTAAAGAGCTGTGTAATGGCTCATTTTAAAGGAAACTGCTGTATATAGAAACCTTTTGTAATTAAAAAAATTAATTATTATTATAAAACAAATTATTATGATGTGGTAAAGAACTAACTCTAGGCGATAGTAACTAATTTAATTTTGAAAAGAAAGAATTACAGCAGAAACCTAAATGGTAGTATAAGTAAGCTACATTTAATAACGACCTTCCGCCAGGATTTGAACTCGGATCGCAGGATTCAAAGTCTTAAGTGCTAACCACTACACCAAGAAATGTTCATATAAGAAAGAATTTTAACAGTATATGATAACTTAAAGACCAAATTATAATAAAGAACGACCTCTTGCCTATACTAAATTTTATACGCTACTTAATTATAGTATAGGTTAGTAATTACACAGATAGCTTGGCACTGTAACATCGTAGAGAGTTGTTCAATGGCTCATTTTAAAGGAAATTAATGAGGTTGAAAATTTTTTATAACTAAAACAAATTATCTTTAAAATAGAACCGGTTTTTTACGAAAATGGGAAATATATTGGCTTGATATAATTAAGAACGAACGCTAGCTCACAATAATTGGAATCTTAGTTGATTATAATAAAGAACGAATATTTTACTGATTATCTACTAATAACCATATATGACGTGATAAGTGACATGACGTAATATCTAAAACCTATTGTGTACTAATTATAGTACACAATAGGTTTATGACTTAATGAGCGACGTGACGTAAAAATTGAAAAAATTAATTTTTATTTTATTTTCGTTTTTAGTTCAGAATCGCTAAAGATATAAACTGCAAAAATATTTATGGTGTCTGAACAATAGTTTTAATCTTTTAATTTAGACTAGAAAAATACCTGAAAATTTTAAAATTAGTTTAATTTTTTGTTAGGTTCTTGATACTTGATACGGGATATAAAAATTCAACTAATGGTTACATAATGGTTTCAAGCAAGCAAGCTACACGCAAGTTAAAAAAAGAGTACTACCAAAAAAACAGAAATAGCATCTTGAAAAGAGAATAGCAAAGGTATTCAACCGACCAGGCGTATCGAGATGTGAAAATTGATAGTGACAAACAGCGTTATTATAATGATGTAGTTTATAGACATGCGAAAATTGAGACAGCCAAACAAAAGAGCAAGGAACGGTATGATAACGATATAGATTACCGAAACAGACGTAAGAAAAAAGTTGCTACCAGAATAATGGGTAGATACTGGGGTGACAAAAGCTAAAATGAAAAAATTAAATTCTCTGCGAGGTTGTACCGAAGAACGCATAAGGACAAAGGGAAAAATTACATTCAGAAATACAAGAAGATGGCAAAAATGCAGGCTGCTCTTTGTAAATTGAGAAACATTTTACGCATGTTTTATCGGGATCACGAAAAGTATTCAAAATTACAGATTAAAATTCTCTTTGAAAGAGCGGATGCTGTTGAAAAGTCGGCTAGAAATGCTTTGGCAAAGCTTCATAGTAATATCCAAAAGAAATGTTGTCAGTTTAACGAAAAGCTTCTAAGGTATGGATTGGCAACTGCGGAACAGTTTATAGATGCAATGGAAAATGTTCGACAACACAGTGAATATACGGAGGCGAACTTCTTAGAAAATTCGTATATTAATTTTGGAAGGAGCAATTGCAGTTTATGTAGAAGCAATAAAAATATATATACAAGCATACCTATCAACAGCGAAGGAAAAGCAATGTTTTTCAATTATGGCGAAAACGAGCCTGTTAGGGTTATTAGTAAATGTGTTTGTGCGACTAATGATTTAGAACAAATTCCTGGAACACCGACTCAAGAAAAAAGCATTTCTAACTGTGTTTTAAACAGTTCTTTTAGTTCTACTGAATATTTGGCAAAAAATTCTCTGTGTAGTAGAAAAAACTGTCCTGAAAAGTACGAGACAACTATTGAAAAATGTATAATAAAGAACGACCTCTTGTCTATACTAATCAGGGTTGCAGCGGTAGCTAGCATCTGCTACATCTAGCGTCTTTTTTAATTAATTTCCATAAGGGACCGATTGAGTTCATCATAATCCGGGTTGCAGTGGTAGCTAGCAACCTAGTAAGAGAAGATCACTTCCAATGTTAAGAAATATGAAAACCCATAACTCCTAAAAAATTTTAATAGAGAACGAACTCTAGCCTATACTAAATGGATTAAATAAAGGTTATATTTAAATAAGTCCATTAGAAGAACTAACGATTGTATATATTGGACTTTTTTAGCTACCTGGTTCTTTGAGGGTCGTCTCTTACTATTTCAAAGAAGAAAAAGCCATTGGCTTTTTCCTGTTTGATACATCCGGGTTGCAGCGGAAGCTAGCTACCTAGTAAGAGACGATCATGTCCAATGTTAAGAAATATAAAAACCCATAGTTCCTAAAAAAGAAGTCAGATCAAAACAAAAAGTCCACCATTAGAACCGCCTTGTCCGAAACCCCTGTATAGGAAACTTTTTGTCCCTTGGCTTGAACAGCAAGGGAAATATATTGGCTTGAAAATCAAGAAAAGTGGCAGCTACTACAACATTCTGCCTAAACAGGATATTTTTTTTTCTTTCTTGTTTTCCACAGATAGCTTGGCACTGGGACATCGTAGAGAGTTGTTTAATGGCTCATTTTAAAGGAATCTGGGTTGCAGCGGTAGCTAGCAACCTAGTAAGAGACGATCACGTCCAATGTTAAGAAATATAAAAACCCATAGTTCCTAAAAAAGAAGTCAGATCAAAACAAAAAGTACACCATTAGAACCGCCTTGTCCGTATCCCCTGTATAGGAAACTTTCTGTCCCTTGGCTTGAACAGCAAGGGAAATATATTGGCTTGAAAATCAAGAAAAGTGGCAGCTACAACAACATTCTGCCTAAACGGGATATTTTTTTCTTTCCTTTTTTCTTTTCCACAGATAGCTTGGCACTGGAACATCGTAGAGGGTTGTTCAATAGCTCATTTTAAAGGAAATTAATTGGGTTAAAAACGTTTTGTAACTAAAATAAATTATTTCTAAAAGAGAATAAATTTTTCCACCAAAAACTGCATTTTCGATGTCTTTTCACACTGCAGTCTTTCAAACATAATCGTATACCAGCGGTAAGATTTGAACCCACGCCTCCGAAGAGACTGGTGGCTAACACCAGTGCCTTGGACCACTCGGCCCGGTTGCCTCTCATAAATAACTATATATGTGAATCTGGGTTGCAGCAGTAGCTAGCAATCTAATAAGAGACGATCAGTCCAATGCTAAGAAATATAACAAAACTCCTAAAAATAGAGTAAAATCAAAACAAAAGTACATCATTAGAATTACCTTGTCTGAAACCCTACTAGATAAATATTTAATGTCGTCATAGTTTTATATTAGAGCTATCCGGGTTGCAGCGGTAGCTAGCAACCTAGTAAGAGACGATCACCTCCAATGTCAAGAAATATAAAACCCCCCAACTCCTAAAAAAAGAGTCAGATCAAAACAAAAAGTACACCATTAGAACCGCCTTGTCCGAATCCTCTATAAAGGAAACTTACCTCCCTTTGGCTTGAATAACAAAGAAAATATATTGGCTTGAAAATCAAGAAAATTGACTTTTACCACGTTATTCTCCACAAACGGGATATTTTTTTCTTTCCGCTTTTTCTTTCTGCTCAGCTAGCTGGGCACTGGAAAATCATAGAGAGCTGTATAATAGCTCATTTTAAAGGAAATTGCAACATCTAGTCACTTTTGTATTTAAAAATAAAATACTTTTTAAAGTAGAATCAATTTTGTCAAAAAAATTGCATTTTTGATGTATTTTCATACTGCAGTCTTTTCAAAGATATTTGAATTTTGAAGCAATAAAACAGTCCATGTAATGAACTCTATAGTAATAATAGCTACTTGTCTCAATAGTAACCGAAACTCCTGGAACCAAAATTTTCTTTTTTGGCTTAATCGCTAAAATTATTATGTAAACTGCAAAAATATTTATGATGCCTAATCAGTAATAGTAATTTTTTAATTTAAACAACAAAAATACATGAAAATTCTAAAATTAGTTTTGCTTTTTGTCTCCTGGAAGAAATTTTTTTTTCATCTCAGTTCAAATTTATTATTGTATCCTGTAACCCGTAAAGTACATATCTCCATATTATTGTCTCATAATTGCAATTATTTTAGTTTTCAGTCCAGAATCACTAAACTTATTATTTAAACTGCAAAAATATTTATGGTGTCTAACCAATAATACTAATTTTGTAATTCAAACAAGATAAATACCTGAAAATTTTAAAATTAGTTTTGTTTTATGCTAGGTTTTAGATACTCGACACGGGATTTTGTGTGCTTAATAATTTTATTACAGTAAAGAACGAACATTAAATATTATAAAGAACGAATTACAATAAAGAAGGACACCTAGCCCATGTTAACTGAAACATAAATATGGATTATGTAATTTTACATTAAAAGACGATCGTTGAAATAACAAACAATTGCATACATTGGAATTAGTTAGCTACTTGATTGTTTGAGGTTCGTATCTTACTATTTAAAAGAAGAAAAAGCCGTAGGCTTTTTCCTGTTTTGTATAATAAAGAACGACCTCTTGCCTATACTAAAATCCGGGTTGCAGCGGTAGCTAGCAACCTAGTAAGAGACGACTACGTCCAATGTTAAGAAATATAAAAACCCCTAACTTCTAAAAAAAGATTCAGGTCCAGCTGCTAAACGCTGCAAAAGAGTCAGCTGCTACAACATTCTGCCTAAACGGGATATTTTTTTTCTTTTTTCTTTTGTATCCAGAGATAGCTTGGCACTGGAACATCGTAGAGAGTTGTTCAATGGCTCATTTTAAAGGAAATTAATTGGGTTAAAAATCTTTTGTAACTAAAATAAATCATTTCTAAAAGAGAATAAATTTTTCAATTAAAAACTGCATTTTTTATGTCTTTTCATACTTCAGTCTTTTCAAAGATATTTGATTGTTGTATATAAATCTTAATCGTATACCAGCGGTATGATTTGAACCCACGCCTCCGAAGAGACTGGTGGCTAACACCAGTGCCTTCGACCACTCGGCCAGGCTGCCTCTCATAATTATATATGTGAATTTGGGTTGCAGCAGTAGCCAGCAACCTAGTAAGAGACGATCAGTCCAATGCTAAGAAATATAAAAACCCAAAACTCCTAAAAAGAGAGTCAGATCAAAACAAAAGTACATCATTAGAACTACCTTGTCTGAAACCCTACTAGATAAATAATTAATGTCGTCATAATTTTATATTAGAGCTATGACGTGAATAGAAAAACACGACATTATGTTGTGGTTTCTGAAGACGTCATGAAATATTATCATTGCGCCATGACGTCATGAAATAAAATCATTACGCCGTGACGTCATAATTACTATATAAGAAATGTCAGAACTATAAATGGTCTCATTCATGAATACATAATGGTTAGATCAAAGCAAGCTACACGCAAGTTAAAACATCAGTACTACAAAAAAAAACAGAGACAGTAACTTGAAAAGAAAAAAAGCAAAGGTATTCAACCGACCAGGCGTATCAAGAAGTAATAATTAAGAGAGCAAAACAAAACAGCAAGATGTGTTATCACAATGCTGAAGATTATAGACATGCGAAAATTGAGACAGCCAAACAAAAGATCAAGGAGCGTTATCACAATGATGAAGATTACCGAATCAAATATAAGAAAAAAGAAAAGCAAATGTATTCAACCGACCAGGTGTATCGAGAAGTAAAAATTGAGACAGCCAAACAAAAGATCAAGGAGCGTTATCGCAATGATAAACTTTATAGAGAAGCAACAATTGAACAGGCTAGACAAAAGATCAAGGAGCGTTATCACAATGATGAAGATTACCGAAAAATATATAAGAAAAATGTTGCTACCAGAATAATGGGTAGATACTGGGGTGAAAAAAGCTATAATGAAAAAATTAAATTCTCTGTGAGGTTGTACCGAAGAACGCATAAGGACAAAGGGAGAATTTACATTCAGAAATACAAGAAGATGGCAAAAATACAGGCTGATCTTCGTAAATTGAGAAACATTTTACGCATGTTTTACCAGGATCACGAAAAGTATTCAAAATTACAGATTAAAATTCTCTTTGAAAGAGCGGATGCTGTTGAAAAGTCGGCTAGAAATGCTTTGGCAAAGCTTCATAGTAATATCCAAAATAAATGTTGTCAGTTTAATGAAAAGCTTCCAAGGTATGGACTGGCAACTGCGGAACAGTTTATAGATGCAATGGAAAATGTTCGACAACACAGTGAATATACAGAGGCGTACTTCTTAGAAAATTCGTATATTAATTTTGGAAGGAGCAATCGCAGTTTATGTAGCAGCAATAAAAATATATATACAAGCATACCTATCAGCAGAGAAGGAAAAGCAATGTTTTTCAATTATGGCGAAAACGAGCCTGTTAGGGTTATTAGTATATGTGTTTGTAAGAGTAATGATTAAGAACAAATTCCTGGAACACCGACTCAAGAAAAAAGTATTTCTAATTGTGTTTTAAACAGTTCTTTTAGTTCTACTGAATATTTGGCAAACAATTCTCTGTGTAGTAGAACAAACTGTCCTGAAAAGTACGAGACAACTATTGAAAAATGCTCTGAAACTAGATCTGACAAGGAAATTATGATGGCTGAAGTCACCTATAACAATCTGAGTAAACATTCAAAACCAAAAATTAGGCAGCAGGTTACTTGGCAATGTCACCCTGATATCTGCAAGCTCTATCCGACGGATATTGAATTATGTCAAATTCTTTTTGATATCCTTGAAAATAATATAGCATTAAAATTTTCACCTGACAAAGTGGTTAATTTCTACCTTGGCGGCTTGGATTATTGTGAAATCAATTACAGGGACACAAGAAAGCATGGGAATTCGTTATACTGTAGCCCAAATGAGGGATATCAGAGCTATTTGCGTTCTCTAATTATAATAAAGATCGAACTCTTCCCTATACTAACTTGCATACGCAACTTCACTATAGTTAAGATTACAGTATTTATATTATGCATCATTATAAATTATAAAAGGTTCAAATGTTCGAAGATTAAAGAGTTAAAAATTTTCCCACCCCGGGAATCGAACCCGAGCCTGTTAAGTGAAAGTTAACTATCCTAGCCACTAGACCATATTGAACCATAAAGAAGTATGATTTAAGAGCCATATGCGTATTATTATTTTCGTTTTTAGTTCAGAATCGCTAAAGTTATAAACTGCAAAAATATTTATGGTGTCTGAACAATAGTTTTAATCTTTTAATTTTACAATAAAGAACGACCTCTTGCCTATACTAAATTTTATTCGCCACTTAATTATAGTATAGTTACATTAAAAGACGATCATTGGAATAACAAACAATTGCATACATTGGAATTAGTTAGCTGCTTGATTGTTTCTACATTTATCCGGGTTGCAGCGGTAGCTAGCAACCTAGTAAGAGACGATCACGTCCAATGTTAAGAAATATAAAAACCCATAGCTCCTAAAGCAGGAGTCAGATCAAAACAAAAAGTACACCATTAGAATCGCCTTGTCCGAAACCCCTGTATAGGAAACTTTCTGTCCCTTGGCTTGAACAGCAAGGGAAATATATTGGCTTGAAAATCAAGCAAATTGACTTTTACCACGTTATTCTCCCCAAACGAGATATTTTTTTCTTTTTTTTTTCTTTGTATCCAGAGATAGCTTGGCACTGGAACATCGTAGAGGGTTGTTCAATAGCTCATTTTAAAGGAAATTAATTGGGTTAAAAACCTTTTGTAACTAAAATAAATTATTTCTAAAAGAGAATAAATTTTTCCAATAAAAACTGTATTTTTGATGCAGTGACGTCATAATTACTATATAAGAAACGTCAAAACTGTAAATGGTCTCATTCATGAATATCACAATAAGAGACGATCACGTCCAATGCTAACATAACAATAAAGAACGAACTCTAATTAAATTTTGTTATTATTATAATAAAGATCGAACTCTTCCCTATACTAACTTGCATACGCAACTTCACTATAGTTAAGATTACAGTATTTATATTATACATCATTATAGATTATAAAAGGTTCAAATGTTCGAAGATTATAGAGTTAAAAATTTTCCCACACCGGGAATCGAACCCGAGCCTGTTAAGTGAAAGTTAACTATCCTAGCCACTAGACCATATGGAACCATAAAGAATTACAAAAAGACGATCATTAGGATATCATACATAAGGCATTATAGTATGGTAAAGATCGACCTCTAGTTATAGTAAAGAACGACCTCTACCCCATGTTAACTGAAAAGTTACATAAAGGACTGATATAGTTCATCTAAATGGTATTTGGCAATTAGGTTTTTTTTATATAATTATCCATTATTACGTAAAATGCAGTAATTTTTGGGGGGTTTTACAGTAAAGAACGATCTCTCTCCCATAGTAACTGATATGTTACATTAAATTACATAAAGGATCGATGTGGTTCATTATAAATTATAAAAGGTTTAGAGCTTCTAATGTTCGAAGATTATTTTATAATCCGGGTTGCAGCGGTAGCTAGCAACCTAGTAAGAGACGATCACGTCCAATGTTAAGAAATATAAAAACCCATAGCTCCTAAAGCAGGAGTCAGATCAAAACAAAAAGTACACCATTAGAATCGCCTTGTCCGAAACCCCTGTATAGGAAACTTTCTGTCCCTTGGCTTGAACAGCAAGGGAAATATATTGGCTTGAAAATCAAGCAAATTGACTTTTACCACGTTATTCTCCCCAAACGAGATATTTTTTCTTTTTTTTTTCTTTGTATCCAGAGATAGCTTGGCACTGGAACATCGTAGAGGGTTGTTCAATAGCTCATTTTAAGGGAAATTAATTGGGTTAAAAACCTTTTGTAACTAAAATAAATTATTTCTAAAAGAGAATAAATTTTTCCAATAAAAACTGTATTTTTGATGCAGTGACGTCATAATTACTATATAAGAAACGTCAAAACTGTAAATGGTATCATTCATGAATATCCGGGTTGCAGCGGTAGCTAGCAACCTAGTAAGAGACGATCACGTCCAATGTTAAGAAATATTTACTATAAGGAACGAACTTTAACCCATAGTAACTTAAGTATTAAATTAAACGGTTCGTTGTCATAGTAAAGAGCTGTGTAATGGCTTATTTTTAAGGAAACTGCTGTATATAGAAACCTTTTGTAATTAGCAAAATTAATTATTATTATAAAACAAATTATTACGATGTGGTAAAGAACTAACTCTAGGCGATAGTAACTAATTTAATTTTGAAAAGAAAGAATTACAGCAGAAACCTAAATGGTAGTATAAGTAAGCTACATTTAATAACGACCTTCCGCCAGGATTTGAACTCGGATCGCAGGATTCAAAGTCTTAAGTGCTAACCACTACACCAAGAAATGTTCATATAAGAAAGAATTTTAACAGTATATGATAACTTAAAGACCAAATTATAATAAAGAACGACCTCTTGCCTATACTAAATTTTATACGCTACTTAATTATAGTATAGGTTAGTAATTACACAGATAGCTTGGCACTGTAACATCGTAGAGAGTTGTTCAATGGCTCATTTTAAAGGAAATTAATGAGGTTGAAAATTTTTTATAACTAAAACAAATTATCTTTAAAATAGAACCGGTTTTTTACGAAAATGGGAAATATATTGGCTTGATATAATTAAGAACGAACGCTAGCTCACAATAATTGGAATCTTAGTTGATAGTACATAGCAAAGAACAAACTCTAAAATAATTGTAGAAAAAATGTATAATAAAGAACGACCTCTTACCTATATTAATTTATATTCTTTATAAATTATATAAATGAATATTCTTATTAGCTTGTGTAAACTGCAAAAATATCCATGGTATCCGAGCAATAGTTTGAATATTTCAATACAAGCTAGAAAAATACCTTAAAATGTTAAAATTAGTTTTATTTTTGGTTAGGTTCTAACTACCCGATGTGAGATTGACTATGTAGTTTAAGACCAAAAAATTCCATTTTTTAATATATCTTATTTTTCAGTTTATAATCGCTAAAGTTATTATGTAAACTGCAAAAATATTTATGATATCTGAGCAATAATTTTAATCTTTTCATTCAAACTAACAAAATACCTGAAAATTTAAAAATTAGTTTTACTTTTTGTTAGGTTATGGACATTTGATACGAGTCATAAGAAGTGTTTTGACTTCATAATAAAGTATTATGACGAGTCATAAGAAGCGAGTTAGTACAAAAAATAGAGACAACGTCTTGAAAAGAGAAATAGTAGAGATGAAGACACCCCAGCCCGTACATGATATTTGGAGTGCATTTCCATTAACCAAAAATGAAGAAGAACAACTTATAGAATGTACCCTTCAAGTTGAAAGTATTTTTAGTAAGGAACAACACATAATAAAGAACGACCTTTTGCCTATACTAGATAAATGCTTACGCAAAGAAGATAATAAAGACGCCAACTATTCTTCTTAAAAGATACAGTAAAGAATGAGCCTTAGCCTATTGTAGCAGAAATAAGAATATCTAGGTTGCAGTGGTAACTAGCAACCTAGTAAGAAACCCCAAATTAAAATATGATCATTAGAAGAACAAACCATTGGTTATATTGTTACAATAAAGAACGACACCTAGCTCATATTAACTGAAACTTAAACAGGGATTATGTAATTTTATAATAAAGAACGACCTCTTGCCTATACTAAATTATATAGGCCACTTAACTATAGTATAGGTTAGTAAATTTACATTAAAAGACGATCACTGAAATAAAAAACCATTCCATACATTGGACTTAGTTAGCTACTTGATTGTTTGAGTTTCGTCTCTTACTATTTAAAAGAAGAAAAAGCCGTAGGCTTTTTCCTGTCTGTATTTATAGTTAAAAAACGAACTCAAGTCCAAAGAAACTGAACCCTGATCATATTATCTTCATTATTTTAGCTAGAATGTAAATAAACAAGTTTCTTTTTTAAATTTTAAATTGTTTATAGTAAAGAACGAACTTCAGTCCATAGTAACTAAAACAGGATTATAATTAGCTTTGGTATAAAATACTGTCAGCGGTGGGATTCGAACCCATGCCTCCGAATTGAAGCGTGGCTAACACCAGCACCTTACACCGCTCGACCACGCTGCCTCACATAACTATGCCGTTATAATGCCATTATAAACGCCATAATACTCTAAATTAAAACTCTAAACTAAAACTTAAACTCTTCGATGTGTTTTACTATCAGGCCACCTTTCTATGAAGCTGTCACTGGATATGATGCTATAGAAAAATCAAAAACTCTAAGATCATTTAGTTTTTAGTTGAGAATCTCTAAAGCTTTTATGTAAATTGCAAAAATATTTATGGTGTATAAGTAGCGATTTAATGTTTGGAATTGAAAGTAGAAAAAAATACCAAAATTTTTAAACAAGTTTGAATATATTAGTGTTTTAAGTGACTTTCTACATCATTCTATAAGTTAATTTACTAAGAATCTTGAATAATACAATTTAAAGTAAATATTCTCTACGGCAAACTTACTATGGTATTCCTTATTTTCAAAAAGATCAACAACACGAAATTAGTTTGCTGAATGAAGACCCGCAGGATTGTTTTATCCGGGTTGCAGCGGTAGCTAGCAACCTAGTAAGAGACGATCACGTCCAATGTTAAGAAATATAAAAACCCATAGTTCCTAACAAAGGAGTCAGATCAAAACAAAAAGTACACCATTAGAACCGCCTTGTCCGAAAACCCTGTATAGGAAACTTTCTGTCCCTTGGCTTGAACAGCAAGGGAAATATATTGGCTTGAAAATCAAGAAAATTGACTTTAACCACGTTATTCTCCACAAACGGGATATTTTTTTCTTTTTTTCTTTATATCCAGAGATAGCTTGGCACTGGAACATCGTAGAGGGTTGTTCAATAGCTCATTTTAAAGGAAATTAATTGGGTTAAAGATCTATAGTAACTAAAATAAATTATTTCTAAAAGAGAATAAATTTTTCCACCAAAAACTGCATTTTTGATGTCTTTTCACACTGCAGTCTTTCAAACATAATCGTATACCAGCGGTAAGATTTGAACCCACGCCTCCGAAGAGACTGGTGGCTAACACCAGTGCCTTGGACCACTCGGCCAGGCTGCCTCTCATAATTTGGTTTGCAGTTATAATAAAGAACGAATATTTTACCGATTATCTACTAATAACCATATATGACGTAATAAGTGACATGACGTAATATCTAAAACCTATTGTGTACTAATAACCATATATGACTTAATTAGCTACGTGACGTAAAAATTGAAAAAATTAATTTTTATTTTATTTTCGTTTTTAGTTCAGAATCGCTAAAGTTATAAACTGCAAACATATTTATGGTTTCTGAACAATAGTTTTAATCTTTTAATTTAGACTAGAAAAATACCTAAAAATTTAAAAATGAGTTTAATTTTTTGTTAGGTACTTGATACTTGGTACGTGACAAAAACATTCAACAAATGGTTACATAATGGTTTCAATCAAGCAAGCTACACGCAAGTTAAAAAAAACAGTACTACCAAAAAAACAGAGATAGCATCTTGAAAAGAAAAAAGCAAAGGTATTCAACCCACCAGGCGTATCGAGAAGTAATAATTAATAGTGACAAACAGCGTTATTATAATGATGTAGTTTATAGACATGCGAAAATTGAGACAGCCAAACAAAAGAGTAAGGAACGGTATGATAACGATATAGATTACCGAAACAAACATAAGAAAAAAGTTGCTACCAGAATAATGGGTAGATACTGGGGTGACAAAAGCTATAATGAAAAAATTAAATTCTCTGCGAGGTTGTATCCGGGTTGCAGCGGTAGCTAGCAACCTAGTAAGAGACGATCACGTCCAATGTTAAGAAATATAAAAACCCATAGTTCCTAACAGAGGAGTCAGATCAAAACAAAAAGTACACCATTAGAACCGCCTTGTCTGAAACCTCTATAAAGGAAACTTACCGCCCTTTGGCTTGAATAACAAAGAAAATATATTGGCTTGAAAATCAAGCAAATTGACTTTTACCACGTTATTCTCCACAAACGGATATTTTTTTCTCTTTTCTTTATTTTCCACAGATAGCTTTGCCCCGGAAGATCGTAGAGAGTTGTTCAATAGCTCATTTTAAAGGAATACAATAAAGAACGACACCTTGCCCATGTTAACTAAAACATAAATAGGGATTATGTAATTTCCAATAGTATCATGGCTGTAGAGATGGCTGAAACCTAGTTACAATAAAAAACGATCATTGGAATAACAAAAATTGAATACCTTTGGAATTAGCTAGCTACTTGATTATTTGAGACTCGTCTCTTACTATTTAAAAGAAGAAAAAGCCGTAGGCTTTTTCCTGTGTGTAATCAGTTTATTATCATAGGCAGCGCGCTAGCACTGCCTGAGTAAAGAACGATGTGGGCACAATGTGTTTTTTTTCCGGGTTGCAGCGATAGCTAGCAACCTAGTAAGAGACGATCACGTCCAATGTTAAGAAATATAAAAACCCATAGTTCCTAACAAAGGAGTCAGATCAAAACAAAAAGTACACCATTAGAACAGCCTTGTCCGAAACCCCTGTATAGGAAACTTTCTGTCCCTTGGCTTGAACAGCAAGGGAAATATATTGGCTTGAAAATCAAGAAAATTGACTTTAACCACGTTATTCTCCCCAAACGGGATATTTTTTTCTCTTTTCTTTTTTTTCTTTTCCACAGATATCAAACAAAGAACCAAAGGGAATCAGGCAGCAGGGTCGCTCAAACATAACATTGTACCCAATATAACATCGTCTTATATACGGACATGCAGCTTTTGTCAAAAAATGAATTTCATGTTTAGAATCATGTTTTGTTCAAACAGTTCGTGGGAACGAACTGTTACTGAGCGACTATAGTAAGAGCGACTCGTCTCAATAGTAACCAAAAATCTATGAAGCGGAATTTTTATACCAATAGATACATCAAAGAATCAGATTTTTTATGTTGATTTTCAATTTATAAGTTTCGTCAAGTTTAGTTTTACCCTTCAAAAGTTACAAGCATCAGAAAATTTACCTTTTTTTTGTTATAATAAAGAACGACCTCTTGCCTATACTAAATTTTATACGTCACTTAATTATAGTATAATAAAGATCAAACTCTTCCCTATACTAACTTGCATACGCAACTTCACTATAGTTAAGATTACAGTATTTATATTTTTTTTACATTAAAATACGATCACTTAAATGACAAACCATTCCATACATTGGACTTAGTTAGCTACTTGATTGTTTGAGTTTCGTCTCTTACTATTTAAAAGAAGAAAAAGCCGTAGGCTTTTTCCTGTTTGTATTTATAGTTAAAAAACGAATTTATAATAAAGATCGAACTCTTCCCTATACTAACTTGCATAGGCAACTTCACTATAGTTAAGATTATTTTACAATAAAGAACGACACCTAACCCATGTTAACTGAATTACATTATAAGACGATCACTGAAATAACAAACCATTCCATACATTGGACTTAGTTAGCTACTTGATTGTTTGAGTTTCGTCTCTTACTATTTAAAAGAAGAAAAAGCCGTAGGCTTTTTCCTGTTTGTATTTATAGTTAGAAAACGAACTCAAGTCCAAAGAAACTGAACACTGTGGTTCATTCATATTATCTTCATTATTTTAGCTAGAATTTAAATAAACAAGTTTCTTTTTTAAATTTTAAATTGAAAAGATAGTGCTTTTAATTCAACATATTAAAAGTTCTCCCCGACGGGGAATCAAACCCCCGTCTCCCAGGTAACAAGTGGCCATACTTACCATTAGACTATCGAACACTTATAAAATAAAAGTTACATATAAGATCCGGGTTGCAGCGGTAGCTAGCAACCTAGTAAGAGACGATCACGTCCAATGTTAAGAAATATAAAAACCCATAGTTCCTAACAAAGGAGTCAGATCAAAACAAAAAGTACACCATTAGAATCGCCTTGTCCGAAACCCCTGTATAGGAAACTTTCTGTCCCTTGGCTTGAACAGCAAGGGAAATATATTGGCTTGAAAATCAAGAAAATAGACTTTTACCACGTTATTCTCCCCAAACGGGATATTTTTTTCTTTTTTCTTTCTTTTCCAGAGATAGCTTGGCACTGGAACATCGTAGAGGGTTGTTCAATAGCTCATTTTAAAGGAAATTAATTGGGTTAAAAACCTTTTGTAACTAAAATAAATTATTTCTAAAAGAGAATAAATTTTTCCAATAAAAACTGTATTTTTGATGCAGTGACGTCATAATTACTATATAATATTATAATAAAGAACGACCTCTTTCCTATAATAATTACAATAAAGAAGGACACCTAGCCCATGTTAACTGAAACATAAATATGGATTATGTAATTTTACATTAAAAGACGATCATTGAAATAACAAACAATTGCATACATTGGAATTAGTTAGCTACTTGATTGTTTGAGGTTCGTCTCTTACTATTTAAAAGAAGAAAAAGCCGTAGGATTTTTCCTGTTTGTAATCAGTTTATTATCCGGGTTGCAGCGGTAGCTAGCAACTTACATAAAGGACCGATATAGTTCATCATAAATGGTATTTCTCAATTAGGTTTTTTTATATAATCCTGGTTGCAGCATAAAAATAAGGAATCTGCACTCCAGATTCGCGATAATGGACCTTTAAGAATTAAAGAGTATTATCCCCATAAGTAGTGGGGCCATAAGATTACAATAAAGAACGACACCTAGCCCATGTTAACTGAAACATCAACAGGGATTATATAATTTCCATCAGTGTCATGGCTGTAGAGATGGCTGAAACCTAGTAAAGAACAAACCATCCGGGTTGCAGTGGTAGCTAGCAATATACTAAAGAATGAACTCTTGCCTATACTAGATTAGATACTCAACTTAATTATAGTTAATGATATAGTAATGTATTACATAAAGGACCAATATATTTCATCATAAATGGTATTTGTCAATTAGGTTTTTCTCTTATATAATTATCCATTATTATGTATCCATTATTGTGTTTTGAGGGTTTTCAGAAAAAAATTATTTGTTAAGTGGAACGAGAATCATTCCTGAAAAATTTGAATTTAATCCGGGTTGGAGCGGGAGCTTAGCAACCTAGTAAGAGACGATCAAGTCCAATGTTAAGAAATATAAAAACCCATAGCTCCTAAAAAAGGAGTCAGATCAAAACAAAAAGTATTGCTGTAATCCGGGTTGCAGCGGTAGCTAGCAACCTAGTAAGAGACGATCACGTCCAATGTTAAGAAATATAAAAACCCATAGCTCCTAAAGCAGGAGTCAGATCAAAACAAAAAGTACACCATTAGAATCGCCTTGTCCGAAACCCCTGTATAGGAAACTTTCTGTCCCTTGGCTTGAACAGCAAGGGAAATATATTGGCTTGAAAATCAAGAAAATTGACTTTAACCACGTTATTCTTCTCAAACGAGATATTTTTTTCTTTTTTTTTTTCTTTACAGTAAGGACCAAAGTAAGAGACGACCAGTCCAATGCTAAGAAATATAAAACCCAGAACTCCTAAACATAGAATCACATCAAAACAAAAGTACATCATTAGAACCACCTTGTCTGAAACCCTACTAGATAAATAATGAATGTCGTCATAGTTTTATTAGAGCTATGACGTGAATAGAAAAACACGACATTATGTTGTTGTTTCTGAAGACGTCATGAAATAATATCATAACGCCTCGACTTCATGAAATAAAATATAGTAGAAAACGACCTCTTGCCTATGTAAAATTTTATAGGCCACTTAACTATAGAGTAGAGGCTAGTACAGTTATATTTAAGGTCAATATATTAAAATTTTCCGTTAAAAGATGATCATTTGAATAAAAACCTATTACATACATTTGATTTTTACAGTAAAGAACGATCTCTTGCCCATAGTAACTGATATACGGTGGTTCCAGGAGTATCCAGGTTGCATCGGTAGCTAGCAACGTAGTAAGAGACGATGACGTCCAATGTTAAGAAATTAAAAAACCCTAACTGCTAAAAAAAGAGTCAGATCAAAACAAAAAGTACACCATTAGAACTGCCTTGTCTGAAACCCCTGTATAGGAAACTTTCTGTCATTTGGCATGAACAGCAAGGGAAATATATTGGCTTGAAAATCAAGAAAATTGACTTTAACCACGTTATTCTCCAGAAACGGCATATTTATTTTTTTTCTTCTTCTTTTCCACAGATAGCTTGGCACTTGAACATCGTAGAGAGTTGTTTAATAGCTCATTTTAAAGGAAATTAATTGGGTTAAAAATCTATAGTAACTAAAATAAACTATTTCTAAAAGAGAATGAATTGTTCCACCAAAAACTGCATTTTTGATGTCTTTTCATGCTGCAGTCTTTTCAAAGTTATAATAAAGATCGAACTCTTCCCTATACTAACTTGCATACGCAACTTCACTATAGTTAAGATTACAGGATTTATATTTTTACATTAAAAGACGATCACTGAAATAACAAACCATTCCATACATTGGACTTAGTTAGCTACTTGATTGTTTGAGTTTCGTCTCTTACTATTTAAAAGAAGAAAAAGCCGTAGGCTTTTTCCTGTTTGTATTTATAGTTAAAAAACGAACTCAAGTCCAAATAAACTGAACACTGTGGTTCATTCATATTATCTTCATTATTTTAGCTAGAATGTAAATAAACAAGTTTCTTTTTTAAATTTTAAATTGAAAAGATAGTGCTTTTAATTCAACATATTAAAAGTTCTCCCCGACGGGGAATCGAACCCCCTTCTCCCAGGTAACAAGTGGGCATACTTACCATTAGACTATCAAAGACTTATAAAATAAAAGTTACATATAAGATATGATAATAATTTTTACATAAAGGACCGATATAGCTCATCATAATCCGATACTTGGGTGACAAAAACTAAAAAATTAAATTCTCTGCGAGGTTGTACCGAAGAATCCAGGTTGCAGCGGTAGCTAGCAACCTAGTAAGAGACGATCACGTCCAATGTTAAGAAATATAAAAACCCATAGCTCCTAAAAAAGGAGTCAGATCAAAAGAAAAAGTACACCATTAGAACCGCCTTGTCCGAAACCCCTTTATAGGAAACTTTCTGTGCCTTGGCTTGAACAGCAAGGGAAATATAATGGCTTGAAAATCAAGAAAATTGACTTTAACCACGTTATTCTCCCCAAACGGGATATTTTTTTCTCTTTTCTTACATAAGGCACAGAATTATACACACGCATATGACTTATTGGTCGAACGTGTCAAACCCCAAACAACAAACGCAACACTCGTCCAAACGAACGAGAAATTAATTCATATATATGGCGATCACTTTAAAAAATCAAAAATAGCAAAAAAAATTCTAATAAAATATCAAAAGAATCTCAGAGGCCACCGGGGAAAATTTCGTCAAAAAAAGTTTCGATAAAAAAAATAATTCAACACAAGCAGGTATTGCACAATCACTCGATGATCATATGTGGATTTGATTGTTAACTAAAACATAACAATGCAAATCAGTGAAAGATTGTTGACTATGCTTCTGGTAGCAGCTATGACCATTTTTGGATTTTGCGGGGTAATTTTTGGCTTTTGCGGGAATTCGCTTTACCTATTTTGCTTATTTGCTATGGTTAAATGGGTTTTAGACAATGGAAAAGAAGCAAACAGACCGCTGAAGACGCGAAATACTTAGGAATTTTATACTTGACTTATTTTGCCCTTACAGTAACTTTAATGGTCAATTATCGCTTCAGTATAATTGCTTTCATAGTATTATTCTTTTGGTACCTTTATACAGTGGACGCAGTGGACGAAGTGGATGAATTTGAACCAACCGAAAGAACACCAAATAATCAACAAGTGCCCGATGACTCATTTTCAGATGTAATAAATGACTCAGCAGTTTAATGGCTCCTGAGGTTTAATGGATCCAGAAATGCTTTCCCTTTCTGAATGCTTCCCTTTCTAACGTTCTTCCCGCCGAATATGCTGCATGCACAGGGTTTGCAAATGAAGTGAACATGCTCTTAAAAATGTAAGCTTTCTAGAAATTGTAAATTCGACCTTATAAGTGCTTACTATAGATCTAATCAATCACGATCCATCGTCTTACTTGAAGACAGCTTGTGTTTGATTTTCAGGGTTTTAGCAGTAGCTGCAACCTAGTAAAGACCGAAATCTAGCCCATAGAAGCCGAAAATGTCAACTTTTTTTTCTTTTTTTTAGCCTGTCAAACAAGGAAGATTCGCCATTTGCAGCTGATTTAGGAACAGTATTTTAGCTACTAATCTTAACAGTAAAATTTTGCTGCGAAAACAAATTTATGGGAGTTCTGAAAACAGCCAAGACCCCTTCAAAAGGGTTTCAGGCCATAATAATTCATCACCATTGGAATCCCTATAATGGTCGAAGACCAAACCTAAAAGAATTACACTCCCCTATCTGGTGAGAAACAAGCAAACCTTTTTTTTATGGGAGAAAATAGTGATGTGTATTTTTTTTAAAGTTGATCGTACCGCTGACGGGTACCAAACCAGTGGTCGTAGAAGGTTGGAATAGGGTTCATTTGTAAGGAAGTCTTTTCAAATAACCAAGTTCTCTTTTCAAATAACAAAACATAATGAAAAAATAAAGTTCAATTTTTGACAAAAACTTTATCTTTATATACAAGATGATATTACAGATGCATTTTTCAGAAAGTTGCTTCTCCGGGGTATGATGTCATATTTGAGTGATTTTACTTCCTCATTTCAAGAAATATCGTCAAGAAAAATTTTGTGGGAATTCTGTTCATTCACTTAGAATAGTCTTTCGAGGGAGGTTATTACTGAAAGCTGTCTAGCCTCAAGGCACCGTGGAACTATATAAAATACTAGGTACCGTGTAAGTTTTTACAAATATCACATAAGATCAAGAAACTGTGCGGCAAATATATATAACATCTCCATGACTTAAAAAAAACATACGCCAAGACGAAATATAAGTAAAAAAGCCTAAATTAAAGAAAGCCGAACAGGGCGTGTGCTCCCAAACCGCAGAACGGCTCCAAGATGGGATAGGCACATCTTATGTCCTTATTTGACGTCGGGAGGCGCCCTATAAGGTGGCCTCTAGATGATGTCATGAACTGCCCTAATGACTCTATGCACTTATTAGGAGCCCCGTCAGCATTAAAAATACTGACAGGACCACGTGGTCCTGTCACGACCTTTACCCCCCTTTCTACTAACAAAGCGTTGTGTGATTTTTTCGTTATTTTTTTTTCTTCTTTTGTTTTTATAACTCCTTCGAGCATTTACATGTATTTGTATGAAGGGTTGAAATAAAATTTTATTATTATTAATTATGATCCATTATAACAAATAACTTATAACCTGCCATCTGAATTCAGATATAAAATATAAAACAATTCAGACGAGTACTCAAAATTAAACTGTTAATTACAATAATTGTAGCTAATTAATCGTTAACTGTGAATTTCAATCACAGTTTATACTATTATCCAGTATGATCATTCCCTATCTCACCCATTATAAAAACCCTGACCGGGGTGCGAGTGCTCCAGAGAACGTAGAAACATAGGCGGGATCAGATCTTTTCACGGGTAGACAAGTCAGACGCGAAATAATCGGAAACAAGTGGAAACCCGCTATTACGAATAATGCACTTAGTAACCATTTCTCATTGATAGACGCAAACAGAATGATCCATAACTGCACGAAGAAGTGGGAGGAGCTTTTTGTTTGCACCGAGAACGAAGACCAGAAATGATCTGCGATAAGCTTACTGGATAATTATATAAACTGGGATTTCAATTCTATTTATATTATTTCGTCTGTTTCTGAGGATATAAGATATTAAATCTTCAAAAGTGATTAAATTCTGAAAAACAAGTTTTCTTCAACTTAAAACGAACAGTAATTATTCCATACATAAGGGACTGCCTCCTCCCCTCAACCCTTTGCTAGTTATGCTAAAGTTTTTTAGTGGTTTGAAAAAGCTCCTTGTACCGATTCCACGGCCCTTGTGTTTCAGCAGCTGTTCTCAAAGAATTTGTACAAAAAGTCTAAATTTAGCACAAAGAGCGATGGGTTGAGGAGGGGGTATACGAAATAAATTTTGTTTTGGCTTAAGTTTTAATGTTGCTTCTTGAAAAGTGAGATTTTGAGGAGGGAACATAGTGCAAAAATCAAGAGCTGATCCAGGATTTTTGTTCTGGGGGGGGGGGGGGTTACTAATTTTCGACTCGGTTTTCGACTAATTTTACTAATTTTTACTAAGGTTTTACTAATTTTCGACTAATTTTCGACTCGGTCAAAAATTTGGGGGGGGGGGGGGGGGTTCAAACCGGGTAACCCCCCTGGAAACGGCCTTGGAATAAATACAGAAATATGGAATATATTTTGTTCGTCTTAAGTTTTAACATTGCTTCTTACTTTCAGATAAAAAACTCGTGATTTTTTATTCCTGTTCGAATTCTGCGTAATTTTTGATCTTCTACGCAACTGAAGCCATCACGAACTGTACATTGTATACATATTGCATATTACATATACATTATACATATTGTACATTGTATACAACTGTCCATGTACATTGTATGTTCTCTCATTTTTAAATACGGTACATTGAACACATATGTTTAAATACATTGAACATTGTATATGGGTAAGAAAAGAGAAAAATTACCATTTAAAATAGCTGGCAACCAGACTTCTGGTTGCAATTGGCCTTATCCCTCAAGACAATTTCTTGTGAGGCTAACGTTACCCGGTTCGAATATACAACTGTGGTGGTATGTAGGTGAACATAAAGTTGGTTAGAAGTCTTGTCAAAGTCCTGGGGGTGAAATTTGGTATGAAAGTACATTGATAAAAGTCTCGGAGGTGAAAATTATGCAATTTTAAGTGACATTAACACTACTTACGTAATTATCAATGATAAGTGATTAAGTTGTAGTACTTTAAGCACACCCTATCACATTTAAACAAGCCTCTTAGCACTGTACTAACAAAAAAATCTATAAAACCATCACAATCATCATTCGCAAACTATTCAAAAAATTAAAATGTAGAATGGAGATTCAAGTTTTGATAAAGCGTGAAAGGCTTTCTACGAAAAAATGTATTAGTTGCTCATCCTGAAATTCAACTTTATTGCTGCCATATTGACTTTCGGATAACGAAATATAAATTTAGAAAATTTAAATTTACGTAACGTAAAGTTCTATAAAATTTTGAGTCAACTTAGCTGTGCCTACGTCATGGTTGACTAGTAAAGAGCGAACCACAGCCCATAGTAACCAAAATTTTCAGACAGGATTTCAAACAAATACAACTTAAAAACAATAGGGAAATCTCTCGAAAAGTTTTTGTTTGAAAACCTATCCACTGTTGATTTTTCTCAAGTTCTTAGATTAGAAAGGAATTTGTTTAGCCATGATTTTCGCTTGTCAAAGGAACGACTTTATACAAAATTGGAAAAATTGAGAGAGGAATCTTCGATGAGAAACCGTATTTTTTCTCCAAGATTCACTCCTGGACCCGGTATGGTTAACCTCTCTTCTAGAACATTTGAAACCCAGGAAATCGAAACACTGGAAAAAGGTCCAAAATTCTCTTTTCTGCCAAAACAGGTTCCCGTGGTGGATATAGTCTCCTCTTTAGAGTCCGCTTTGCATAAATACTGCCCATCTGTTTCAAACCCTGATGAAGTTAGGTCTTGTCTCATAAATACCCTTTATAATAGCCAAAAAAAGACTAAGTCTCCTACCACTTTCACACGAAAAAATTTACACGACATAAAAATATTATCTAACCTCCGCAAAGACCCATCTATTATAATAACCAAAGCAGACAAAAGCAACTCACTCGTTGTCATGGATACGGCAGACTATGACAACAAAATCTTTTCACTTTTAAAAGACACAAGTACATATAAACCGATCACTCATGATCCTACTGATCAATTTACTAATAATATTTAAATGAATTAAAACAGCTAAAACAGAATGGTAAAATCACACCACAATTATACAACAAATTTTACCCCCGTGGTAGTTTCTGCCCAAAATTTTACGGCTTACCAAAACTGCATAAACAAGGTATTCCCCTAAGACCTATCGTAGCATGTACTAAAGCCCCCGCTTCCAATATTGGAAAATGGCTTTGCACAGCTTTCAAACCTTTACTGTATTCGCAAAATTCCTACATCAGTAATTCGGCAGATTTGGTTAAAAAACTTAATAACACAAGTATTTCAGAAAACACAATAATTAGCAGTTTTGATATTGTTTCCATGTACACGAATATAGATGTGGCTACTTCTGAGCAATTATTAAAAACCAAAATAGAAGAAAATTATCACTTAATCGAAGACTCAGCGACAGGGATTGATGGTGAAGTTTTATTTAATCTTGTTAAAATCTGTAATAAGTTTTCAATGTATTTTCAGTTTCGTGATTCCTTTTATCAACAAATAAATGGGTTACCAATGGGAGCAGCTCTATCCGGCCTACTGGCTAATATTTATGTCGAGAACCTTGAAAATTGGGCATTAAATTCTTATTTTTTAAAACATGTCTATTGGGGTCGTTACATGGATGACGTAATTTCACTTTGGAATTATGGGGAAACTGAACTTCGGGGTTTCCTAGATCATCTTAATACTTATGATAGAAATTTGCAGTTTACCCTAGAAATTGAATTTGAAAATAAACTACCATTTTTAGATGTGCTAATTATTAATTAACTAAGACTGGCTTTCGTAAATAATGACGAATTTCATTAAAATGAACGAAGTCAAAATTTTTTAGTGTGCTTATGTGTATAATCAAAATCTTTAAAGCAAAGAATTATTTCGTTTTCTCATGAAATCTAAAATAATTTAATACAATGTCTTGGTTTGAGCAGAACTTTTTTTTAATGTCAATTCATCCTTGCCAGGGCTTCTTAACTTTAACTTGAAGCTCAACGAAATTGAACTCAGTTAGAATTTGAATCCTCAAAGATGAATTTAATAAGTGAAGAAGCCTCTGATATGATTTTCGAGAACGACACCAATCAGTTAAATCAGTTTCTTACGGACTCAACTGAATCTGAACTATCGAATAAACTCAGCTCATCAATAGACAGTTTTGATGATAATCAAGCCACAAAGAAGCTGACTAACCAGCTGGAGAAACAAACAGATGAAAATGAAGAGGACGCAACAAGTCATGAGAAGATACACACCGGAGAAAAGCCATTTATGTGTGAAGTATGTGAGCGCAGTTTTAGTCAGAAGAATAATCTTGTCATACACATGAGAACCCACACTAAGCCCTACAAGTGTGATACATGTAGTAAGAGTTTTTCTCAAAAAAGTCATCTCAATTACCATAAGAGGATACACACCGGTGAAAAGCCATTTTTCTGTGATGTATGTGAGCGCAGTTTTAGTTATAAGGATAATCTTGTCATACACATAAGAACCCACACCGGTGAAAAGCCCTACAAGTGTGATACATGTAGTAAGAGTTTTTCTCTAAAAAGTAATCTTATTCGACATGAGAAGATACACACCGGTGAAAAGCCATTTTTCTGTGATGTATGTGAGCGCAGTTTTAGTTATAAGGATTATCTTGTCGTACACATGAGAACCCACACCGGTGAAAAGCCCTACAAGTGTGATATATGTAGTAAGAGTTTTTCTCTAAAAAGTCATGTCAATCGACATAAGAAGATACACACCGATGAAAAGCCATACAAGTGCTCTACATGCAACAGGAGCTTTCTTACAAATGGTCATCTGTCTCAACATGTGAAAATACACATTGTTGAAAAGCCTGGTGAAAGTTTGTAAGCAAATATTTAAACATAATAGTGCTCTTACCGTACATCTGAGAACTCACACTCGTGAAAAGTAGCACAAATGGGACATTTGTAGGCAGAGCTTCTCTCGGAATACTGCTCTTGCGAAACATCTCACAACCCAAATTAATGAATTTTTACGTTCTTCACATTATGCTTTAGAGGGGTTCTAGTAAAAATATTACTCTTGCTGAACCCATGAGAACCCAAACCGATGAAAAGCCATCAAATACGGCATGGGAAAGCTCAGATTTATTCGGAATAGCACTTTTGCTTGAATAGGGATATAGTTTATTCTTGAAATAGGGAAGGGGGAAACGCAGCAGACTTTTATACATTGATTCTCATTGTCAGTTGCCTTCTAACCGCAGACAATGTGAACTTCTTTTTAATATAATAGCGTCGCCATAGGTTCAATACAACCGCCCTGGAGAAAATACAAATTCTTCCTTATAAGATCCTTATAGATGTCATTACAGATGTCAATAGATGATAAGATTCTTTAATAGATGTCACCCATTTAGATCGTTTTTGTGCCCAGAAAGGTCAATAATTAAGTTTCAAGAAAAAAATTACCAGTATTGCTCACTTAATTAATTACAAAAAAAGTGTAAAATTCTAACACTAAGATGTTTTGTTGGCAGTTGTCAGTGCTTCCTAAAAACACATATAGACATGATTTATACTCGTTTGAATAATGAAAAAAAAGGCATATATTTCTAACAATAAGATAATTTGTTGGTGGTTGTCAGTACTTCCTTCCAAACACCATTATATTCAGAGATGGACCGGGAGCGAAAAGCTAAGGGGGCATTTGGGTTAAGCAGCCCTACCTATGCAGGGGTGAATCCAGGATTTTTTTTAGGGGGGGGGGCGCAAATTAGGTTAATCCAATAAACTTGCGTTAGGAGGAAGTACATTTGACGCAAACTTACGTTAATTAATTAAATTACACTACTTTAGATTACGTTAGGGGGGCGCCCTCCCCCCTCTGGATCCACCACTGTACCTATGGTCCTCCTTATAGAAGGAATTTGTTTGCTTTTTTCTTGCTTAATCAGGAGGGCCTTTAACAATGAGTGGAAATTGCACTTCACATTATTCACGCCGAAATGTGCGCCGCAAGGCAAATTAGTACTACCCGCTAAGACAGAAGTAGGCTTAGGGTTTGAAAAGGACAGATACCTCTAATTATTTTTAGTGCCAAACATAGCTGATGCTGGGTTGGACTCGTTCTTGCTCAGGTTTTCACAGAAAGGGAGAGCGGCATCGTATTTTAAGTTGATCATTATAGCTGACATCATTATATAGGTTTTACTTTTATGTCATTTATGGTATAACATACAGTTATGACGTCCCTCTTCATATTGTATACGAAAATACTGTTGTTCATAAAAAACTGACTTTATCTTAATTGTTGTTTTTTGTTAATTACAAAAGACACTATCGCAATGGCGGATCCAGGGTGCGAGGGGGGTGCGCGCCCCCCTAACGTAGTCTAAAATAGTGGATTTTACTTAATTAACGTAAGTTTGCGTTAAACAAACTTGCTCTTAACACAAGTTTACCGTATCAACCTATTTTGCGCCCCCCCTAAAAACAATCCTGGATCCGCCCCTGCACTAGTGCAGCAATTCTCTTTAAAATGAGCCCTTAAACAACTTTTTATGATGTTCCAGTGCCCAATTAGCTGCTGAAAAAAAAAACAACAAAAAAGATATTTTTCCCATGCAGATTTTACTAGGTTGCTGCGACTATCCTTGTTTTTCAAGCCAACAGATTTTCCTCTTTGTTCAAGCCATGGGAATCTATACGTTTGCTGTGTAAGGTTTTCAGCGTGTAGATCCAGGCAATTAACGCTCCTTCATTGTTTGAGCGATTTCTTTTTTTTATGTTTATGTTTTAAAGCGAACTTTATTGAAATCCAATTTTTTTCTTAAGCTGTAAGAAATCCTTGCTCCCCCCTCCTACATTTTAGTGAGATGGCTTATAACCGTAGCATAGCGCTGGCTTATAAAAACTTTCATATTCAAGCGGGTTGAACGCTACTCTTTTCTTCTGTGTGTTTCTGAGTCACAGTCACGACATAATGTTTCCGTAAGTTACAAATTAAAATTGTATTAACGAATAGAAATTTTTTTTTCTTGGAAACTTTATTCATAAGAATAATAGAGGAGATAAAAAACTTAATTTCTTCACGATGATATGGAATATTTTTTCACATATTATTTTCGCGTCTTAGACACCACTAACTGAATGGTATATTCATATTAAGAATTGCCACAGTACAGTGGGAAAAAGACTCTCCTTTGACTTTGAAGGACTTGAGTTCAATGTATTCGGTGGTAACAAAATATCTAAAATGCTTTCACACATGCACTATCTCCACGATTCAAGGAATCGTGTGTGTAAAGGTGAATGAAATCATTCACAAACTTATAGATTGCGTTCAGACACTTATTACGGTGATCATTTTCCAATAATAAAATAAAAAAAAACAAGTTTTTTAAACTGAAAGTAAGGAGCGACATTAAAACTTAAAACGAACAGAAATTATTCCGTATATGAAAGGGGCTGTCTCCTCCTCAACGCCTCGCTCTTTACGCTAAAGTTTTTTCTTGTTTTAAAAAATAAAGTTGTGAGACAGATTCAAACTTTAGCGTAAAGAGCGAGGCGTTGAGGAGGGAACAGCCCCTTTCATATACGGAATAATTTCTGTTCGTTTTAAGTTTTAATGTCGCTCCTTACTTTCAGTTTAAAAAACTTGTTTTTTTAAATTAAATTTTTCATCGTTTTTTAGTTAATGCAGCTTTTATTTTGGCTCACCGTCATTGAATAAGTAAACAAAATTTGCATAAAAATTTTACTCTTCTTTTGCTAAATGGCTGTCTCTAAATTTGGTTCTTACGTAATTTACAAATTAACTTAGGTAACGAACTTCTATATTCGTGTATTTTTCTTCTGGCAAAAAATACGTTGCAGATATAGTTGCAGATTTTTGCAGATATGAGTAGTAATGTATCTATATATTGAAAATACACATGTACTTACACAAGCCTGAGGCATTGATATGCGTGTAGTTTAACCGGTACATTGGCTTACCAGGGCCAGTCACCTATTACTACGAACGGTACTTGCCCTACCAGACTGGTTTTCTGAGGTAACATCCATTTTTTGGAGGTCAAACAGAGAGAGAGCTGGCGGTCACACTAACTTGATTAGTAGTTGGATTCGGATATAAGGAGTAATTTTCATTGTAGTTCTTATTAGTAAGAGAATTGAATTCAGAGAGAGAATAGTTTATTTGAGAGGATATTAGTGGAGAAAAAATGAGTGGTGCATTTACATTATTGGAGATTAATGATGGAACCGACAGCAGCAGCAGCAACGATATACGAGTACCCAATGTAGCTGTGGAAATAACCGCTGGCTGTAGACTATGTCTTGAATGGGACATTATGTATGCCAGATACGTGATATCATTAAGCAAGTTTAAGCAGGAGGAGCAACTATGTTTTGCTGGAAAAATGAATATTCTCCATATAAATAAACTTCGGTCAGCATTAGATGTCCTATCGAAATATATTGATGAGAACAAAATGCATCAGTGAATATTATTATTGTAATTATGTTCAATAAAAATGTTTCTAAATCAATGGTATTTTTTTTCTTTCTATAGTAGACTAGCGTATATTTTCTAGAGTACAAAAAGAAATTCTGATTAGTCTGAAGTTGGTTGTGAGAGAGTTAGGACTCTAAAAAATGGATAGATTCGAGAAAGAGCGAATCATGATGAATCTAGTTCTTATGGAAAAATGTTTGATTCTAGATGATGATTTTCTAGAGTTGTCTATTCAAAGGAAAATATTTTCTCGGGGAATGCTTGTTGATATAATGAAAACTGATTCTCCATCATTAGACTATTGTATGAAGCTTCTACATCGTGGTCCAAATGTATTTACACAATTTATTGATATATTGATCACGACACGGCAAAATGATATTGTGGATATGCTTTTAAACATTAGTTTTGAAATTTAGGACTTTTTTCATGAGAAAGATGGTGCTCAAGGATGATTTACTCCTCTCTCTCTCTATCTCAGACAATTTTTGTTGTTGCTAGCTCAGTTTCATTGTGGTAGTGAGAGTGTCAACACATGACAAAATGTTCCATACATGTCCGTTATGTATGTACACACTGGGCAGCTGGTCATCATCATGTGAGAATTGCACAATGATTGATGAGTATGATGAAAAGTGTAGATTATGCAACCCGTGTAAATTGCATAGAGGATATGCTGTACAAATTAAAGGTTGTAATTCCTGTCTTGAAGAGGTGTGTGACTCTCATCCTAGAGGCCACCTATGCTCAAATTGTCATCATGATAAATGTAATCAGTGGGAGAGTACATATCCCGGTATGATTGGAAAGAATCCTAACCGTGATTTTAGTTTATTGCTACGAGATTGGTATCGTCGTGGTTTTAGATTGTTCTGGGAGGAGGAACCGGGTCAACGATTCAACTGTTGGAACAACAAAAGAATATGGTTTCTACGTCATCGTTGTGAAGACAATGGGTGTTATGATTATAAGCCCACTGATTTTTATTTGGCTGTGATGGAATGTGATTCGACACTTGAGGACACTGTTTGTGAAATTGCTTCAAATAAGCAAATTGAAACATGTGAATTCTATAGAATGGATGAGAATAGTATCATTGACTATACAAAGAGATATGACAAGAGTGAAGTCACACTCTACTGTAGAAAATGTGACCCTGACATTGCAGTACATCAGGATCAGTACACTGTGAATTCAGATAATCTACCTGCACTAGTTGTTGTCGACAAATACCTAGTAGTGGATGAAATCTAAAGAGTAGAAAAGTCGTTTTATCATGTATATAAATTTTTTTTATTAATAAACAATTTCACATACATCTTTAGAACATTTTATTCTTAGGGCACTAAAATCAATATTAAATACACTTGTAAGTATATTCTCCACTAGAAAGTCGTTCAATCGAGGTAAGTCAACGTAGATGTTAAGAAACTGCTTGTAGGTGTAGCCACGACATCTGAACATGAAAAAGAATAGTGCATGAAAGCCACATGTCTTAGTCGTTAAATCCTGTACTCTTCGTTGATTTTGAATAATGCTTTTCCCCCTGCTTTCAATAAAGTTGCTGATGTATGGAGCGTAGAATTTATACGATAGGCCAAGAGGATCAAAAAATTCAATATTCTTCGCTGTTTGAAAGATGCATAGCCAATGACCGGTCTTCAAAGTCGATGGACTGCTATGAACAGTGATTAGGGTATTGTTAACACTTGGAATTTTTTCAATGAAGTCTGAAGGTATGCAATAGGACTTGTACTGGGACATGTATGGATCCATACTAAATACGTTGATTATTTGGTTTGTGTTCATGGTGCTAGGTCTAGTAGAACACTGCCGTCGGGCGTGATTTCCCAATAGGTTTCAAATTGACTCAGTGATATTAGCGTGATACTCTCAGTCAGAGCATTGGCAAATGTACACTCTAAACGTACATTCCCAGTTCGTACTATGCTCATATCCTGAGTCACTGACAAGTCCAAAACAATAACCCCATGATTTTTTGAAAACATTGAATCGGTTATTCCATTTTCAAATAGTTGAGATCCATGATCTAGGGATTGCATAGTCAACTCATACAGAGTTCTATAGGATTTTTGTCAAATGATAGAGCGTACAGTGGAATACCATTCACTTTGCACACGAGGCTAGATAGACCGAAAAAATTAAAATCATGGGGGGATTCAGTCCAGGATCCAACGGCACTGCCACTCTTCACAAAGGCCAAAGCCAATTTTGATGGGATTTCTCCATTGATAAATGATGAATCGCTATAGCTACGAGAGCCGGTGGCAATGTGACGTTGATTGGTGATCGTATGGGGGACAAGAAGTTTAATGTTGTTACCATTGGCTCTTAGCTTTTCCACTGCCAATTCAACAGAGCTCATAACTTGTTGTTTTCGGTCGTGGAGAATTGCCGATGTGATAATGACATTTGCATCGGGTGCTGCGGGAAGTGTTTTTCTCAAAATGAAATTCGATGGGGCCATCTGTAGCTTTATGTCAATTTTGACATTGGGGGGTAGCCATTGGGATATATTGAATATCTCATGATTTAATTTTCCAACTAGATGATACTCCTGGGTCACTGCAGTAGTCAACTCACCGTTAGTATCAACACCTGATCGATATTCATTGCCCAATGATTGTCCTCTCAACTCCTTGTATGCCTTTGGTGTCATCATCATAAATTGTATGTAGCTTTCATAGTTTGATAAATTATTGCTAGTGCTCACCAATGTTCCATTAATAAATACATTAATTTGTTTGAATAGGTTGTGTAGAATACAGTTTTCATAGGAGAGACCATCGCTGGCATTTGGAGTTGTATTATCTGACTTTTTCTTCACCAAAACATTTAAATCAATAAATGTTGACGACAAATCATTGAAATAGTCTTCATTGGAAAATATTTGAAAGTGTATATTTTCCGAGAGGGGTTGTTGGGGGTGAAATTGTTCATAGTAGCCGTACTTGACACTGACGTCAACATTTTCAGCATTGAATAGATTCAATGAGGAACTAATTGATGGATATGATTCCTTGTGGGGGAGATAAGTCATCTTAAGAGAAGAAACCCTTCTTTGATCTAACAATCTTTTTCTTTTTCTTCTTCTTCTGCTTATTGGTCTTCCTTGTTTTATTCCTCAAAGTCCTTGTTGATGTCCTTTGCTTCCTGCCTGGGTGGAGACTGATGAGTGAATGACGCGAACGCATCCTTTTCAATCCCTCCCCATTTTGTCGAGATTTTAGTTGCTCACCAACGGCTCTTGCTGAAGATCTAATATTTTCCTTAACACTCTCCTTGAAATTCTTGCCCGACCCCCAGTCCTGTTGTGTGGAGGCAGCAAAATTTGATGCAGCAGGTACAAGATATTTTCTGGCAAGGGGTAGTGCAGAACGAAATAGCCTAGCAAACCAGCTACCAAGACCATAGCCAGACATTGTAGTACGCCCCTTGTAGTAGTCCAATCCATTGCCTATTTGACGTGGACTCAAAGCACCAACATAGCAATCGATATCGGGACAGACAAATGGAATTCTCCTATTGTTCATTTTAGGTGATTGTGCTGTCGTTGACAATGGGTCGAAAATAAGATGTAATCACTGCTAAGCCTTTTGTTATTGCTAGAGCATCACCCAATTCACTTCTTAGTGTTAACTGACAGAGTTCCAAATATGAAGTGTTTACAGGAACATACTGAAGATGCTTTATATTATAGTGATGAACAAGGTCATGAGTTGTTTTTCGTTCAAGAACACGTAGGAGAGGGACATTTGAATTACCGACTCTCGATGTTTCCACAAAGGATGCATAGAGAAATATGCAAGAGTCCGAGGCAAAACCGGGTGGATAATCAGCAAAAATAACTTGATCCATCCCGTAAACGGTGCCAGTATTTTTCCCATTGATCATATTCTGTTTAAAGCCAAGAACATCTCTCAGATTATCATTGAGAATAATTGTTTCAGTGTCAACAGGTGAGCTAATGTAAATCCTATCATGTTCCAATGAATAATTAAAGTGGAATGTACCATTCCTGCGATATAAGATTTTTCTATTGATTGTACGACACAAATCCCCCATATTATCATATTCAATGTATTTCAATCTGACATGTGGATAGTCACTAGATTTAAGTGCTTCAACCCATTCATAGTCGACATAGCCCAACCCATTCATAGTCCAATCGAATGGTATAACTTTTATATCATACACACGATCCTTTCTCAGGATGTCATAGGTATTTTTGAGAATACAGTCGACAAGAGCCACTTCATATGCACCGTCGAATTTGATGGCGGGGGAGAGTTTTGTCCAAAAATCACTTTTCGTATTCAAGTCATTGTAGAGAGGATCGGAAACGTTGGACATGAATGTTACATAGAAATCATGGGGCATTGTCAATATCTTCAACACCGATCCAAGAATCAAAATCAGAGTTGTATCCTAGCCACCGAACAAGCAACTGTTTCTTACCCCTGCGAGTACGTGTCTATAATATCTTTTCAATTTGATAGATTTCACTTGCATTTTTAACTTTTTGTAATTCATAGTCATAAAAGCCGCCGAGAATCTCTTCATCTTTGGTATCACGCAGGCGATAAGTTATGGGTTTAGTGTCTAGGATTTTTGCCACTTTAAAGAGTTCGGTGGACCACAAGTAATTCCCCTTTTCAAAAACATTAGTTGTTCTATTAGTTCGAACGGTATCACCAACATTGAATTTATTTTTCTTCTTCTTGACAACCGATTCATTGGAATACTGTTTAAGAAAGGTGTCAATTGTATCATGATCAAAATGATGAACTTCCGTTGGCGTAGAGTTGGAAAATGATCGATGAGGTCGTTGATTATAAATCAACATGATTTTATCAAGATCATGAATAAAAGCCGATGTATTTTTCAATGTACAATATCTTGAAATTAAAAGTCGAATAGTTCTTATCAATCGTTCGGCCATTGCAGCCTTTATAGGACTGTGGCTATGATAGAGCAGTGTATTATATTTCTCTCGTACTTTTGCAACATGGGGATTAACAAATTCACTACCGCGATCCGTTTGAATTTTTTAAATGAATCCTGTTCGAGAATACTTTCAATGGCCTGAGCAACTTCAACACCTCTCTTTGATCGCAATGGAATTGCATATGCATAACGACTATAAACACTGATTGCAAGTAGGATGTACTTGTATGGTGTATTGTGACGTCTTTGAAGCTCATCTAGAGTCAGGAGATCTGCTTGCATTATATGCAGTGGGTAAAAGGCTTTAGTTTTTCGATATTGACTGGCACGAAGTCTATGATTTCTATGCAGAGTGTAACTTGATTAATTTTGTAGATAGTCTTGTATACTTTTAGTGTGAACACCAGTGAATTTGGAAAGAGTGGCGGGGGAACTTAAACTCCCTGCCTCACCAATATTTTCATAAACACCTTTCAGAACTTCAACCATTTTGAACTTAAACATGTTGTGTAACGTCCGCTACCCTTTTGTATACTGGCTGTTGGTGGTGATGGTGACGTTGACTTGATGCGTCTTCGCTTTTGTCTAGATATCAGCGGTGTGCTAGTATTTTCCAAAATTGATTTAAAATCTTCTTCTTCTTCAAGTTCATATTTTAATGGTGTCAATGTTGTTGATGATGATGATGATGATGATGATGCATGTTCATTTAATTTTTTTAGAATTTGTCTATTGCCAATAAGAATTTTGGGGAAGTTTAATGTATTTAGAAAGTTGTATAGATGAGCGTCAAATGATAATAGTCCTTTACGATTTGTAACCATGTCATAGATTAAATCAAGTAGATTATAGCTCTTGCCCTGAATTATAATCCCTTTCCCATTGCTCTCAACTTGAATATGATCTTGACCACTTTCCAAGAGATAGGCTAGGAGTCGTTTACTTTGTTCACGATATGACTGGGGCATTAGATTTCCAATTTTCAATACAATTGAATCCAATTCCTCCTACTTTAATTGTGTTCCAGAAGCAGAATCCTGAGGAGATGATTCTTTTTTGGGATCAGCAGCAGCAGCAGCAGCAGTGGGCTTCGACCGATAGGACTTGTGTTTGTCCACTCGGCAAAGTGCATCTTGAAGTAAAAGCAGTTTTTTATCATCCTCAATATTCTCATTGTCAAGGAATTTATTCAGATTGTTCTCAAAGTGTTCGACGGGTGAGAGAGCGAGTTCTATTGGAGTCAATTTATAGGGTTTTGCCATTCTCTTTCTAGAGAAAACTGTTTACAAGTCCTGCAATTATTGGCAGTAAAAGTGTGAAAAAGCTACCGCCCGCCTGAAGAATTCGTTTCCTTTTAAAATTCTTTCCTTTCTTTTTAGAGGCCAATGAACGTACAATGGAACGATGTTGCTTTGCCTGTTGCTTAACTACTTCTGGCACTTGAACATTACCCTCGGTCAAATTTAAACAAAGTTCGGATATTAGATTAATGAAATCATTGTCAATACCGTGTTTGAGTATTGCTTTCCTAAGCGGAGGTTTTGAAGTGCTTAGAACTGAAAACAAATGTCTATTTTCATGTAGTTTCTTCAGTGTCATGATAGCAACTAATAGGTCTTTTTAGTGTTCACGGGGAGATATACTGTAATTTCATTGTCAAAAATATCTGTGACTACACGCAGATCCTCGGGTGTATTTTGATTAAGATCCAATAGGATGTAGCCGTAGGGTTTATTAGTTGCCTGATTGTATGCTGAGAGCAGAAATTTGGGGGCTCCTGGATAGATTTGTTTATTGAGAGTTATTAGTGAGCTAGAATCACGAACAACTCTGTAGATGATACAGTAGGTGCCGTTCAATGCAAGTGTTCGCATACATTTGCTCCGATGAAAAAGATTGTGTAGAACCAGAGTAACGGAAATCTGTTCATGATGAGAGCGAACAGTGAACAGTTGTAGCATTTCCTGGGACCATTGTTCAATAGATTCAGCCAGATGGTCAATGATCAACCACGAGTTTTGTTCAATAATGCTGAAAACATCAAGTCCCTGTATGAATTGTATCTGCACCAACCCCGTCGTGGCAATTGCTTTTATTTTATCATATGACTCCTGCCAAATACTGTAACAATAGTAGATTTTTTTCGGCTTTTCCACAAACATTTTATCGCAATTTTTAATTATTTTAGTTAAGAGTGTTGTTTTGCCCGACATTGACGGTCCACACAGAAACGATCTGAATGGTGTTTTAAATTGATACATGTTCCCTTCAACAGTTCACCTAGACAACTAACTGTAGACTATGGCTGTCTAATGACTAAATATTTTCCCTATTACTACTCCGTTCAAGAATAATAATGAGAAGAAGAAGAAGACGAATAAAGAATAATATTTTCTTTTATTAAACATAAAAAAGTAACAATATTTTTAAAAAATACTACATTGAAAAAGGCACATTAAACATGAAAAAAAATACACTTTTTTAATTTATTTATAATAAAAAATACAACATTTACATAACCACTAGAAAAAAAAAACACTTAAATAAATACACTTTTTTTTTGTTTATTTATAAAAAAAATACAACATTTATTGGAATAAAGCACTTGAAATAATAATATCACTATTTTATACAGCATTTTAAATTTTGGGGGGTGGCCGCTGCGGTGGCCGGGGGTGGGCCAGGAAGCGCAGGGCGCCGAGGGCGGGGGCCCGCTGCGGCGGGCCCGGGCCGGGGCTGGCATTAAATACTGGAAATTGATCTTCCTTGCGCACACACACACACACACACACACACACACACACACACACACACACACACACACACACACACACACACACACACACACACAACACACACACACACACACACACACACACACACACACCACACACACACACACACACACACACACACACAC